>QVNV01025637.1:0-35066 GCA_014825455.1 Pseudomyrmex pallidus | reverse complement strand
CTGCAATTGCCGCGCTTCATACTTTTGTCGCTAGGTATACGACATCTCTTGGAAAAACGACACGAACTTTCCGCGGTACCCAATATTTTGTAGCAAACAACACGATCGCCACACTGCCGCGCAACAGATATCGCGATTTTAGCGTCAACAAAAATAAATAACAAAAACAGATAGATCATATAAGATACTTAAGAACGCGGAATTGATCGCGACGGTAATAAAATTGCTTTGAAGAAAGTGTCGATCTCGTGACCACGCGGCTGACAAACCATATCGTGGCGTATTAAAGATCGCGTTCCCCTCGTAATCGAGAGCACAGCAGTGATTGTGTTGGTGGGCTGACGGAGAAGTGGACTCGTGATAACGCGAACGTAGTCGCAGTAATACAGAAGATTTCTTACGTTGCTTTTCGTGTGAAGGAAAAAAAAACCATGTTACTCACGGAAACGCTACCGCAAATGCAATCGTTGTCGCCGAATGGCGAATCGCCGTCGACCGTGTGTCAGGTAAGTGCGAGAGAGTAAATAAAAATCTCGCCTAATATACATATATAAGTGCGTGTACGAGCGATTACGCATATGTGCGCAGAGTTTTGCTCGCGTTTGCGAGAAACGTGGCAACGATGCGTAGTCGATCACGTGACAAAGGTCGAAGATCATAAAACCATCGCGAGTGTCACAACTCGTAGTTATAATGTCGAAAGAAAAGACGGGAATGATCGTTGTTGAAAAATAGAAATGATCAAGATTGCGTAACATGCACAACTTCATTAAAACGCGACTTACTTTATCGATGGATGGTCTTCGCAACTTTGTGAATAATTTGCGAAATAGAGTGAACTTTTTAAATTAATTCTACATAGTATGGTATTGTATTATACAGTATAAAAAAAATATATATACATATATATGCATATTAAGTCCATCTTCGGGTGGCTCTAGGTAAAAAACAGTTCGTTCGGCAAAAAGATGATCTCAAACGCAAGATCGTATTATAAATACCGGCCTCTGATTCACAGAGACTGACGACAGAGTTGTCGTCTCGTGATGAAAGAATCGAAGTCGCACGGAATAGGAACGAATAAAAACAGTGCACGTGTAGCTTCTTCGTTGGAGAATCAAACTTGTTGCCTCGTTTCGCAACGCACGTAGATATTACACGCGTATTTTAATCGAAGGTAAAAAAACATCGCACGTGTCCGCGCGATATTTGCCCCGTGCAAACTCCTCAGGAGCGTATTTCTTCCCGAATGATTTTTGCACAATAAAAATACAAACGTTCGCACGTAAATGCCTTCGCGTATATAAAATTGTGTTTAATAATACCGATAAACGATGAAAAGCATATATTTGGTGCAATTTGTGTCTTCCTCACGTTGAAAGACGCGCTCCGATTGTATGCATATGTGATCTATTTCCGCAATAGATTGAGAACGGAGACTAGTCAATTCTTTGCAAAAAAAGAATTATCAAATTGACTTACCGTTAAACGTAGTCAAAGACGTTTCAGAAGATCCACTTCAAGTTTTATCAATCAAAAAATGATTATTGGAAGATATATTCTGATTAAATGGAATATAATCAGCTGATTATATTAATAAGTTGATAAGAGATGATGAAACCGAAGAATAACGTTTTCCTTGTAGTGTACTGATTATTACATAAAGAGAGAGAGAGAGAGAGAGAGAAATAAGAAAAAACAGCAGTTTCTTACATACTGTTTTCTGCACTTGTGTTGTAATGCGACTGTATCGTACGATGCAGTAGTAATAACGTTATCGTCGACGATGATAACGTGAAAGATCGATCGTCGAGACTTGTTATTACTGTTGCTTCTTTGTACAATAACAGCGCGCAAAAACAATCGTTCGCGAAGGCGCGCGGATCGGTCGCGTTCGGAAACCGTCGGGGAGACTCGTCGCCTTGGTGCGACACTGGCAAGCACGGAACCAGCGCGAACGGACATTGCGATTGCTGAGTCACATATCGCGAACGATCTCTCCCGGCAAGGTGCGCGATAATTCGGCTCGGCTGACCGAGCAGTTTTCTCCGTGCGTAACACGCGTCGTGTGAGTATTAAAGTGTTTTCTGTTAACATGATCGTTAATCGCGCAGTAGTAACAAACGAAGACGGGCACGAACAAAGCAAAACATGTTTTTAATCGGTCGTGATTATCGAAGTTTCGAGGCGGTCAAAGTTTCGAGACTTTTCTTCGATTTACTTTCGTTTCTCGAACAACGCGACGGTTGACTGTTTTTTCTATTTGTTTCTTTTATTTTGCGCTACTGCATTTTCGTATTTACGTGTACGTAGTTACGTGTGTGTGTGTGTGCGTGAGACCGACTGTCAAACTGTTTCTCCGTCCTGCTTGCTCTTGAATCGCAGCTGATTCGCGCGTGGATCACACGAGCAGCCTCGACCGGGGTTGCATGCACTGTCAGCGCGATTGGTTGCCCGAGTGCGCCACACGGAGGTGCCGTAGTCGGCTGTCAAAGCAGCGCCGAGAGACATGCGTGTGCGACACGCGCGCTCAGTTTGACGTGATTCGTGTGTGCGTGATTTTGAGGTTATTTTCGTACCAATCTCTATCGTAAGTACTGACCTACACCGGCCCCGACGGCAGACGCGGATCTTTTATTATCGTCCCGGCGTTTTCGAGTGACGGCTCGCGTTTTCCGACGGCACTGCTCCGCGCGTTTTTTTCCCGCGAAAACCGGTCAAAACGGAGTCGCGAGTAGTGCAACTCCGTATTCTAACCTCTACAAAACACTTGTGACGTTCCTGGAATCGCTCGAGATGCGTCTCGTTTCGTAAAACAGACGAGATCGATGAACATTGTTTCTCGAGAAAGACTACGTTCTCGTTGTGAATATTCCGGTGACACTTCAGTGCTATGTCGAACATCCTGTCAAGTCACGTCACTTTCTCGTGATGACGAGCCCGCTGTTCGCACATGACTGTCAGCCAGTGTGACAACAGGATCGCAGGATACGTAGAACTGTGTGTTGTTGTGTGTGATTCGATCAGTGAATTACGGCAAAATGTTGTGCGTGAAAAAATTGTATCGGGAGGAGCTGCTCCAATTGGCACTGCTGCTCTCCTTGCTCCGTGTCGATCCGGAGTCCTATCTCGGTCTGGACATTCGGACGCTCAATGTGGGCTCGCTGGATCTCACCAATGGATCCGGATGGCACACGGATCACACCATCATCCATCGTCCGATGTTCCTGCACCCAAAGAACCCGGATTCCATGCTGCTGAATTATCAGAGGGATCTGTTCGAAGAACTAAACTCACTTGGCAGATACAATAGAATGAACTCTGGCCTGAATGCTATACACGCCTATCTGTTGAATATCGACGAGTCTAACACAGATGCGGATTCGGCTGGTCCTAGTGTATCTGTTTCAACATCAACTGACACGTCAACTGTCACACAGAATTCTCCACTACCAGAAGTCTCCACTGCGGAACTAACACAAGAGGTACAGCTTTTGATTGATACTGTGGGTGTGCAAATGATGAAAGTGGCACACAAGGAATAGTATAAATAATATTACGGAAATTGTGTTTCTTTTTTTATTAAAATTGTCAGTCATGACTGTCATGAGTCATTTTTTCACATCATTTCATTTGTTGCCCACATTGTGTGCAGTACCTTGTTCATTTCCTTGTGTGTCCTATATCGGATTGTTGGAGTATTTCGTATAGATTTTTTTAAAAAGTAAAATGCAATGTTTTTGCTCATGTGCTCTAATGTGATAAGGATAAAACTCTCAATATCTCTCTGTTATCTTCTGTGTAATATCGCGCTGATTAATACTTTAGTTTATCACGGCAAAAGGTCTTCCTCGATGACAAAACTTTCTCTTTATTTTTAGAACAATACGTAACTAAATTAATTGAAACAATTTGGTTTAAAAACGCGTTAAAGTAGTAACATCTTATTTTTTTTTTTAACTTAAAAAATAAGTGGTCATTTATGACAACAAAAATATGTCGGATGCGTCAACTGCTGCAGTGCAATACTCCGATTTAAAAATAATATCTGTGCACTCGGCGCGTATCTGGAACGTTATTTTTCTTTACTCGAGGTAAATGTTTTTTTTTTTGTTTTGAAAAAAATCAGAAATAGCCACGTTCTACCTACACGTTGAAGAGTAGTAGATCTGTTGAAAGGAGAAACGCAATCGCTCTTTCGCTCGGTACATATAATCACGCCATGTAAATGACCTCGCGAATCTTTGCATTACGACCTTGCTTCTCGCGCGTCCGTAATATTCCCTGGCCTCTCATTCTCTTTGAGACACGCTAAATATTTCTACATGTAAACACAAGTTCGTACATGTAAATACAAGTTTTAGTCTTTCGTTGAGATCGTGCGATTTGCCAAAGTTTTACCTTTCTTATGTAATAAATCATTTACATTACATTAGTTACATTATTTTAGTCAGATAAAATTTGCAATTTTACTTATGCTTGTGTAACGAGGTCGGAGATAAACTACGGAGCATAGATATCTTAATTATCACTTTACGCACAAAAGTATATAGAAAAAAAAAACACATTTTTTAAATATAAATTTTATAGTTAGGTGTATGTGTATTTTCATCATAAAATGTAGAAGAGCAGTCTGATATTTAGCATCTCTAGCAAAGAAATAAAAAGTCCACGAAACGCGACTCTAATCCGGAAGCCACGCGCGCGCAAGAATTTTTGCAACATCGCGAAAGTATCGAATATCAAAATGTAGGCATTTAACGATATCTGAAGAATGTTGGTCTCTTTTTAAATGTCTTCTGTGTTCATCTCTGTCGGCATCTTAAATGGTAAAAAAAAAAAAAATGTTACGCGACATTTAAAAAAAAGGCCTTGAAAAAAGGAAGTTTTTGAGCCAGCTTTATAAGTAGCGCGTGCAAAAAAATAACGGGATGAGTCACAAACTCGCTTTTCTTTGTTGCATGTCATGAATAACGTGACTGCACTCGGTCGCTTGCAGTTCACCCTTTATTTTCGCTACTTTTTGTCGGGCCCACGTAAAAGATCAGTTCTTTCCTTTCGTGGATAATGTCCTTGCGGATTATAGCAAGGTTTATCTGGGTTAACTGATTGTGAATCTGTCTCCGTGTTGACCTCTAACGATGACCGTTTTTAGATCGAAGTTCCTTCGATCGTAATGAGTCACTGATATAATTAAACACACACTTTTTATTTACATGATAAAGAGCGCGTCATAATAAATGATAATACAGATTTAATAATTGCGCGCAAGAAATGATGACAACTTTTTATGACAACATACGTGCGGTGTGAAAATATGATTCTTATCTTATTGCAAAGTAATTAATAGAATCGGTAAAAAGATAAGGTTTGTCGAGAAAGTATGTTGATTTCTGAAACCAAATTATGCGTGAGAAAGAAAAAACAAAGTTCACTGTAAAACAATTTTGCTAGATATTGGGAAATTTAAATTCAGAGATACATACGCAAAATAGTGACTAGACTTGATTACCAATGTAAAAGTTCTGTCAGTTTTGGAAAATTGAGATAGTGTAAAGCTGACATCACGTGCATTTTTTTCTGAGTTATCTCACCAATGCAACAATAACCTTCAAGTGTGAATGCTTGTGTCTGAGTTAGCAAGGATATATCTGGCACTATCGATTTACGATCGCATTAAATAAAAAAATCTTTTGCATATTTTAGCATGTCGTAAATATGGAAGTATTTGGCGACATTACAGAGAGTTGGACATATATCGTATAATTGTGTGTGTGTTTGTATTGATTTTACTTAATAATTTAATTAATACAGTAGTCTATTTAGTTTTTTTGTAATATTTTTGATAATAATAATAGTTAGAGAAAAAGACTTATAATAACACAATAATTACGCTGATTCTTGAAAGAAAATGTTGCAATTCAGATAAGCATTAAAAGTGTCGAGTAGTGCGTAATTAAAAATCGAATGTCAATTTATCTCACTCAAAAGATTACAATAATCATTGAGACTTATATGCAAATTGCGCCGAAAACATATTGAAATAAACGAAAACCTAACAAACGAGCAGTTTATACAGCGAATATATACTTTGGAATATATTACTCACTGAAAACGTTCACGATTTAGTCACGACTTCTGTTAGTCGTTAAATAATGCTCGTCGTATTTTAAATTTTTTAATCCAGTTTTTTTGTCAAAACAAAAAAAACGTCGTTTTACAAATAAACAATAGACAGAGATAATTATGACATTGATTTATGTAAGTACTCTGACGTTATATTATACAAAAACTAACCGCGACAAAAATCGTACTCGTAAGCGTATTTTCCGTAACGGGAACTGTCGCGTATACCAAATTAAACTTTGGACTCATTTCCAATAAGTGATTCTAATAACAACAAACACAATTATCTTTTTTTTTTTTTTTTTTGTCACTTTGATTACTTTGACAGACGCGACAGACAAGCGCTACGTGTCAAAACTATACATTTGACGGGCAGCAAAAAAAAAAGATCAATCAGCATTGATAGATTCGAATCTAACATGTTCGATATTAACACACGCTTTTTTATTAGAGCGAGACAATTAGTCGTCGCGCTTGTTAAATGAGAGAAAAAATAATAAGTTTATTATCTAAATTCCATTGCGTTTTGCTCGTATATCATTTCGAGTAAGTATTCGAGCAAATTTCCAAATTCTCTGACCAAATTCGACCTGGATCACAAAAATAATGATATGTGTACACACACAAGCATCACGAACAACTATGAGAAAAAAAAATAAGATGCGCGAAAACCAGATGCGACCTCAATTTCCTTACGATTGATGCGGAGCGCAAATTTCTCGTTTTCAGGGCGATGCGCGTCCAGAATTAGAAACTGGTCGAGGATTTTCAGAAATCGGTATAATGACGATCCTCGGAGAGAGACGTATGTGTGTGTCCTTCCGTTTCTAACTTTGTATCTTAAGAATCAGCGTCCGATCATTGAATGTCGCGTTTAAATCGAGACTTACAGTTTTCTGTAAGGATTTTTTTTTTTTTTAATATATGTTTTCGTTGCACGTACGCGATGAGCGACAGAAGATTTCTTTTCGGTCGATATTGACACGAGAAGTCGTGCACTCTAATCCTCACAAAATGTGTTCCATTAGTTTTCTCAAAAAATTACTACGAGCACGCATTAGCTTCCCTCTTTGTTCGAAAGGAAAATTATTTTCGCCACTGTTTTTGTGATTGAAAATAGAAGATGAGGACACACACATACGCAATACGGATGTCGAACTTTCCCCAGTCGTAGAAAGGCAGCTGCGGCCAAGCGTGTCTCTCACGAGAGATATACTCACGTCAGCCGCGAATATACGTATGGTCTTGCGACGATTGAGATTGATGCTGTTTTATTACACGATCAAAGTACATTTCTCACATATTTCACAATGCCACGAGAAAAAGAGGCAGGTTTAAGACGATACAGCTTTATCAGCAGACACTAATTTGTTATTATACGTAGTAGTATATTATGCATAAATAACACATTCAAATTAACAAGCGACAGAATTACAGTAAAAGATGTAGCAATTAATAATGATGAGCGATATAAACTGTTAAACAATTGGCACGTTTCCAATTCCTGCAATATTACAGTTTGTACGTATTGTATTGCGTTGTTTTGTTGATCGATTGCATTTATAGTCAAAAAACTCTTTTTGTACTTTGTCCGCTTGCCAAGTTTAAAACTGTGTTAGCGATTCTCACGTGTCGGTATCTCAAGGTGCCGCGCGTAAACAGGAAAGACGAGTTTGGTTGATCTTAAATGTTCGTTCGCTGGCCGAATAAATGCTCGCTATTTTAGAATAACGAAATAAATTTAGACACACTCTGTTTTAAAGAAAACTATTTGAACAATTTTAGGACATTATATGTTTTAAATTGTTATGACAAAAACCATATAAAACAAGTTTTTATTTCAATTAGTTAATTCACAAAATTACGATACGCAACAATATTTTTGTATATTGGATTTTTATAATCTGGTGCTTTAAATATATCAGAGAAAAAATTTCGAGTGCAAGGAGCTACTAATATCCGACTTCAAAATATACGCGTTTTTCCAATGTTATGTCACGTTCCTCAGATTTCCGATTTAAAACTCGGCGAATAAATATTTTTTTACTTGTTACTGAAGGTTACGTTTTTTCGTTGTTGAAGATATTCTGGCCCAGACTTAACATCCGTATAATTTAACAATTTTTTACGCTGTTTATCATAGAAAACAACTCTTTCCACATGTGCGTAAGCATAAGTGTTTATATCATTTCTGTTCTGTCGCAGCTAATAATACTTAACCGCATATTACTTGTTGGTTAAAATGTTGCGCATGTATAATTTTGCATACGTAGGTACAGGTGCAAAGGTTGAGTACACATTCAGTACACGTTTGCGTCTTCGCGCAGCGGCAGTAAAGTATTTACGAATCGAGCAAACTTAACACATGTGAGTTTTGCCGATAAATATTTTGATGATAAAAACGAAAAATAAACGAAATAACGACTACCTTGAATTGTGACTTATTACTACTTAAAAGACATAAAATGTTGTCTTTAAATGGATAAAAACTTTGCATAGTTTATCGATTATTATCAATACTTACGTCTTGATGTAGAAAAATTAAACTACCTTGACTTTTAGTTGTGTGTGAAAAAAAACCAAGCATTTTTCTTTCTTCATGTATCTTTCGTAACACTTATTGACTTTTGTAAATTCGTTATAAACTCTATTGCTATTCAAGAGTTCAATACTAGTTTTCTGAATGGATAAACTGTGAATTAACTTACATATCGCGCGCACAAGCCAGCCGACAAACATGAGAATCGTGTAACATGAACGAGAACGCCGAAATACCGACTTTAATATCACGAGCAAAAAAAAAAGCGTGAGAAATGCGACAAAGTGATTATTGTCGCTGTAATGAGTAAGAGAGAAAAAGCGATCTTTTTTTTTTGTGAAACAAAGAACGAGACGTTCGCCTGTCTTTCTCATCAAACTCGCGATTCGAGATCTCGATGTGCGATTTAATCTAATTTCGATACTGGCGCGTTAAAAATTCGAAATCTCGCGAATACCAGATACAGGGATTCAACAAGTCGATCAATATTGTATACAAGGCAAACCTATCTCTAAATTCAGCTATTGTGTTTTTACCGACACAGAGTTAAATTACAACAATTGACACATTTTTCTTTTAAAAGAAATTTTTTTTGAGGCGATGAATATATAGTTCGCCTCTTTGTCTAACAGTGTACATTGAGCGTTCCATAAATTTTCATAAATCAGCATCCTGAGTAAATGCAAATGATGACTCTGACGACCCGTCGAGCGGTGAGGGCCATCCCGGCGGTGCCGAGGTGCGAGCCGGCAGTTCGCCGACTCGCGCGTCGCGTTGTGCGAGGTTAAGACGCGCGCTCCACACGCGCAAATTAAACGACGTTTAATTTAAAATCGGTGCTCGCGGTCGAACGTGTTCAGATGGCACATAAGAAGAGGAAGCAGCCGCGGATAATCGTCGTGTTCGTGCCATATGTACGTTTACTTATCGGATCATACTACGTTCTCGCTGACAAACAAAAAACATGTTTGATTTATATGTAATAAACATCTCTCTGTACCGTACGCGATATTATCGCGAATACGTGTACAAGTTTTAAGTAGCGAAATCTAGACTCACACAAGGATCGCTCCTTTCTTCTTTTAATATGTGCGAAGAATATTAAGAAATGACAGTTGTTGATAATAATATCGAAACTTTTTGTATTTTTCCGAAGACGTTAGAAGTGTTCTTGGTATCGCGTGTATGATGACTCGCTCATGACTATATGCTTATGTAATTTGAACAGTTTTTTTTTTTTTTTTTTTACAACAGCCATCTAAAAAGATGATATTGCTTTCTTGTTTCAGGTATGTATTGTGCAGGTACGTTTTTAGAAGATAACATGACGAACTTCGCATTTTATTCGTCTCGCTGTTCCTGCACAAACTGCACAAAGGATCTGCGGCGTGTCGTATTTACACACACTTAGAATGTACAATGTGTCGCACGATGTACATTTCGGTTTCGTAAGTGGTAAGTGTCCGATAACGCAAAACATTTGCATTGCTTGGTTTTTACGAACTCTCCGATATCGTTTGAATCTTCAAAGCATCGCTTCAAACACACGATGTTTGTTGGGCAGTCAGATATATAAACTCCGGTACAACCTCGAAGTTTCTTTAATGATTATTTAAACACAAAGACGTAAATATACAATAATCGAAGAATAATCTCTCTCTCTCTCTCTCTCTCTGTCGCTAAATCAAAAGAAAAAAATCTGACAGTTTACTATTCATCCGTGTAATCAAAATATATTAGATCTCCTTGTTATTCATGATCGCTCGTATAAATATTACGAAATCTAAATATTTTTCTTTTCTGTGCGAACACGAAAATCGAGAGTCCCGTTAGAATTTATCGCGAATCAATATTTAAATCAACGAAGATTCCCCGTGAATCAGAGAGCGAGAGACGCGCGATGAAGCAATTTAGGACAAATCAGCGCACGGTCGCTTTTGTCGCGTCGGCATTTATAATTTTCCTCTGTATAAACAATGTTGTGCTCGTCGCACTATTTGCGACTTGAGCTATATAAAATTAGACGCAGTCGTGCACAAGTACACGCAAGTCGAAACACGCGTGTTATACGGCGCAGAACGGTTTTTTTTTTTTTTTGTTTTTTGTTTTTTTTGTTTTTTAACGAACGTTTTGTCGGAGTGAGTGCGGTTAGGAAAAGTGTCCTCCAAAATTGTCGAGGGCAAAATAACATTTTCAAAAATAACCGCATCCCGCGTGTTCTGCAACATTCGTTTCGTTCATGAAAGAGAGTTCAAAGCTCTTGTAACCTTCGTGTGTTACCCCACGCGTCTTCGACCGCGTTTGTCAATCGCAAATGGAGAATCCCCGATATATTTTTGTATTGCGCTCTTCGTCAAGTTTGTCCGGACGGGTATATCGTCGATACATCGACGCGATGAATCATTCAACAGGAAAGTGTGCGTTATATATTTAACACAACTGTTTGCGGCTTAATTTATCGCTTGCGCGTGTGCGTGTGTGGAGCGTATTAATATTTTCGCGCTTTCTCTTTGTTGAATATCCATACAGTTCAGTAGAAATATAGAAATTTCACATATCTATTTTTTAACTGAGAATTTAAAATATACATTTATTTGCTGTAATACAGTAAATTTTGTCTTTGTGTTCTCACAAGAGAATGCAGCATGTGTGTATTCTTAAAGATTAATTTTAAACATTACTTTTATCTAGTGCAATATAAAAAATAAGAGGAATATTATATTTCTTAAATTCTAAAATAGCTTTGTATGTGATTTTAATATGCTTATAAGTGCGAAAATGTTAAAGAGAAACAATTAACGTCGACAGTAGTCGCGAATAATAAGTGAAAAGCAGCTGTAGACACGTGTCTATTATAGTCTACATAATTAATAATCAGTCAGGTCAGTTTGCATGGATCGCCTTTGCATGATTCTATTTCATTTCAACTAATTGTGTGCATCGTTACTGGCTCTTTTCTAAATTATTGGCCAAGACCAAGGTTTGAAGACTCGCGCTTATTGACCAACAATGACCAACTTATTGACCAACACACGTGTTTAACTTTCTATCGGTAAAACAGTTCAGCAGCAAATGACTAATATCCAAGATAATACCGATCGCTGCTCAAATCATTCTCTGCATTAAAACCGAATTTGTACTTACAAACGAAACTCGCGCGTTTCTTGATTTCAAACAAGCGTGCGCGTCACATAATCGCGTTCCTGCACACGAGTTATTTTCTCTTTCAGCAATATCTCGTTTGTTGCGATAAAAAAAAACAGTACGATACGCGATACGATACGTTCGCCGACTATGTTCGCGGGATCGGTCTAATGTTATCTCTGATAAAGAAGCTTGAACGCTATCGCGCCTGTTTGGGAGCTGTAAAGATAAGATTTCTCGTGAATTTTTCCAATAATTAACGCATTTTTATTTTTAAAAGAAACTTAGAACAAGAAACAGTCTCGCGCAATGACGCAAGTAGCGAGGTCGGCTCTGGTTAATTGAAAGTAATAATTTTTCTTGGTATGTTAATCGAACCAATTTACACTATTGCGACTTAACGCGCGCGAAAAAAGAGAACTTATTCAATCTGTGCGCGACAGAATGTTTATTTCAGTTGTTATTATTGATATAAGATTTGCTAATGATAGGAATCGGATTTTATTTTGTTAATTTAACAGCAAAAATCTTTCTGATGATGTAAAAAAATTTTATGTCATTCAAAACTTTTTTTTTATTATAAAAAAAAGTAATTCTCTTACTGACTGATTAATTAATATATTGTAGAGAAGCCATTATATCAGAGATAGAGTAGTCGTTCTTATATTATAGTGATGACGCAATCATATTCTTCATATTCGTCTAGTTTTTTTTCGTGCTTTCTGTACAAAACTTTTTTGCATCGCATGCTGCCGGATGAAAATGTTTATTTTCAATTGTCATTAATGAATGTCCGCAATAATTGCGGTTCTATACATGATGTTATTATCTAAGATGATCAACGACCTTGATTTCGCAAACGTAGTCGTTTTCTTTTAAGGCTCTTCTGACATCTGAGCGTCAAGTCCGATTTGACACATTAATCATATTAAACGGCATTGAGGTTGTCATTTCTTTCGATACACATTTTTATATCGTTGATCGAAATTATTGCAGCAATGCCCGAAATATCGAGAGGTCGATCCTATCACTAAACTGCTACTTTTTCAAATAAGACGATGTAATACAGCGCGGATGTAAAAGCAAATGTTTAGCTCAGAGATATGATACAAAAATATTGTTTAAAACATAAAAAAATTGACGAAATACATTTCTAAGAAAAAATTAGACATAGAAATTGAGACAGAAGTAAGAAAAGATATTTTGCGAATTTTATTCAGTAAAGTGTTTAATATATTTGCAAACTGCAAGATATTTTATGAACATTTATAGCTTTATCAGGAGAAAGTTGTCTTTTACCTGAGGTTTCGATTACCTCCTGCGTAATTTTTTTTAAATCTATTAAATACTTTTTTATCAGTGCGAAACTTAATAGAGATACGAATATTTTTTATACATATACAATATTAATTCGCAAAAAAATACTACATATAAAATATAGTTCTTTGATAGTTTTATTCTAAATTCTACATTTTTTTTACGAACTATATATGAAGACATATGTTCATATCGCAAATTTTGACTGGCAACAATATCTTATCCAACTTGTCCCTGACCACTCGCAACGGTTTCATATTGATTCTGTTAACATTGCGATATTAATTTATTCGGAAAAACAATCCGAAATTACACTCAAAATCACTCGATATTAGCAACGTAAAATTACCTCATTGATAATAACATATATGAATCATGTGCAGAAGTGAGATCTCATTTGTATGAGTGTTCGAAACATGTGTTAATTAGACAGAGAATTAGGAATGTACCTACACATTTGAAAATTTTAAGGCTCTAGGACAAAATACGATATAGAAATTATTTATTTCACTTGGCGAATGATTTTATTGCGCTATGACCTCGGGCAAGGCCGCGGCGCCAACTCGAGAGCTATCAGCATTTATTGCACGTAGGCAGCGTGAGAGAAAGAGAGCAGCTATTCACATCAGTTTTTCGCAATTCGCAACACGATTAGTGCAACCCAGTCGCTCGCACACCGCGTACTCGTTGTTATCATCGTGCGCGTGTAGCATTCCGTCGAGCAATTCCGTCGTTGTTGCCGCCGTTTAGTCCGTCATTTGTTGATTACGTCGCCCCTCGGTGCCGCCGTCGCGCATGATCTTCAGTCTCGCGATCGCAAGTGTGTAAATCGCAACGAGAACAACCAACTCCTCGGCGCGAAAATCGTTCAAAGCTCGATTTCGTTCATTGAACTTTTCCCATTACGCGCTGCTAAAAAAAAGTGAAGTGTTCGATTCGCGGATCATCCCCCGCGTTTCCGATAAGATACGCTGATTATATTGTTGAAGTACCACGCTTTGTAGCGAACCTGACACTTGGGTGAGTCGATCTGAGCGAGCGATATTTTATACGTCGCATTTACCACGTTATCGTGTAGCGAGCACGTGATTTTGGCGTTTACAGAAACGCGATTTTACAGAGAAGACGCCTCTTCCCGTTATCCTGGCGTGCCGACGACGAGCCCGCCTAAAATAACCGTGACGTGTTATACTGTGTCGCACTGGCGGAAGAACATCGCGCGCGCTAATTTCTCTCTCGGCCGAAACGTTCTCGAAGTTTGAAAAACGGAGCACAACCATGAGTCTGGATGTGATGTCAAACGCGGTAGGTTTTTTGATATTGCTAGTAATAAATCGTGGAAGAGAGATGACGGGAGGTGTGAAGGAGAAAGTGAGTTCAGCCCGAGGCGGCGCGAGGTGTGCGTGATGTATGAAGTAGAAAACGTCGAAGTCGCGTAATTGGGCGTAAAGTGAAATTTCCGAAAGACGATCAAGGTAACTCGGAAAATAACACACAATTTCCGAGATATTGTTATTACAATATTCCAAAAAAAAAACCAAACGTGTCTTAAAGAATTTTCTTCGTAAAAAATGCAACAAATAATCGACAAGTGTGATAAAGAAACAATCAATAATAATAGAAAAGAAGATAAGTAAAGAA
Organism: Pseudomyrmex pallidus; assembly: GCA_014825455.1. NCBI lineage: Eukaryota > Metazoa > Arthropoda > Insecta > Hymenoptera > Formicidae > Pseudomyrmex > Pseudomyrmex pallidus. The sequence goes on along the minus strand of QVNV01025637.1, from coordinate 20,299 downwards.
TTAATAATAATGATAATGATACGTCCTTAAGATATATTTTTTACAGTACGTTCATTCGCGTATTATCGGTTTTCTTTTTTTTTTTTTTATACCTCACAATATTTCTGACGTCGAGAGGCGTCTTATTAATCTTTCACAGCCACGTGGAATAACCTAGTCGCTAGTTTTCTCCATCGCGCACTCAGCGTCAGTGATGTTAATATAACTGGTCAAACGTGTTCCTATATGCGACTCGTATGATCATTGTGCGGCAATACGGATATTCCACATGATGTCATGTTTTCCGTGTAAAGCTCGCGGTTTGGTGCGTAAGCTGTCCTTCGGATCTACTAAAAAGCTTTTCTGATATCTAGTTACGCATATTACATCTTCATTTATGTTTTATTATCGAGAGTATCGATTACATTTAAAATTTGTCCGAACAGTAGCGAAATGCTGCCCGACTGAGGCGGGTACCAGCTTTAAGATAACAGATTTAGTTAATTTATTCTTATATAGCGCCAAAAGAAAATTTTTTTGTGATATTTATTTGATCAAAAACCAAATCAAGCTTACGTCATTAGGTTGTTTGTATCGATATTTTAAAAGTCAGTAGCTATGTTTTCACAAATACTCGAGCGTAGTATCTATCGTTCGATGTATTCAGTATCACTCCTATCTCGCATGTATCTCGTGTAGTACTGATTATTTTTTTTATGTTGGTCACATCAATGACGAAATGTCTTCCGTCGTGAAACATCTTCGATTCAAGGTGAAATTAATGACATTAATTTACGCAGTGAACTGTTTAAATAACAACCATAATATATTTATAGACAACAATTATAGACACACGTGTCGTTTTTATCGTCATGTTTATCTTTCTTTTATTTCAATGAATGATACATTGCATCATTGTGCATAAATATTACCATAATGATTAACGAACATATAACTGATATAGAGAACACGTGATATAGAGAACGAGTGTGATAGATAGTTCCTTGACTATTTGATTTTTTTTTCATTGACATTGAGATGCGCTTGGCGCCAAAAGCCGCGCTACTCTCGATGAAGTCTCGCCGATTTAATGATAGCATTCTCGGTAATAGCGATAACATACTTCACGATTGAAGTATAGTAGCAAGTCACTTCGTTAGTCCTATATACAATGTACTGTCGTGTATGAATCATTTAACTACCGAAAGTTACGTAATGATCGACACGTAGAAACTGCGGTTGTTTATTCTACGTGCACGAATGGATCGTGTAGATAATCAAACGATTTTCAGATGTTATCGAAACATCTTCTTATATGAAGTTCTCTTTATCAGTCACGATAAAAAAGAAAATTATTTTGACGTAAAAGTAGGAAGAGAAAAAGAGACGATAAAGTTCTCATGTTGTTCTGTCTTGTTTTTTGTTTGTTTGTTTGCTCGCGGCGCCTGTCAATAAACAGCGTGCAAAATTTCGACGCAACAAGTTGCTCACGACGTATAGTTGAGAACCAAGTTTTTGTTTGACTTCTTTCCGAATATAAAAATATTTTTTATCACGTAAAATATAACTTTGTATATCACGTGATTATCGTAATTGCGACGATGTGTTTATTTACGTGTTTATTCACTTTTGCATCATATTTTTATATGATGCATGTATCTATAAATTGCTGATGTGATTACGCGAAAAATAATTACACATCACATTTACAACATGTATTAGTTCATTTGTTACAATCTCTCGTCTATAATTTGTTTATGGATATATACATTCCTTGTGTATCTATTGTCTTAATTAATCATTGATCCACTTATTACTTTTCAATTTTCTTTAGTTTTTTTAACGAGCTATATAAACTAAATACATTATTTATTTAAGGTTACTAAGACACAAAGACAATGTTCGTATTTAGATCAAGAACAAATCTCAATATTCATATTTGATTTACATTTTATTTTTATATTTCTTTAATAAATTTTAAAGTTACAAAAACGTTGTACTAACAAGCATAAGGTTTTTTATAAGCAGCCATATAAAGTTAAAGAAACATATTACCCAAAAATTGTCGAGAAACAAAAATTGAAATGAAATAAAATTTTTCTATTTCTAATCGTTCGACAAACATTAAGAAATTATAGACTGGGTGATTGTTCGCAAATTAGTACATCCACATGTTTCTTTTTTTTTTTGTATTAACTGCGAACATTCATAACAATGACTATACAATATATGAAGTACATATATTCATAGTAATAACATACTTTATCGCTTGTCTCTACTGTGCATGTAATCTATTAAAAAAAAATATTATCAAAGTGATATACGCGCAATGAATATGCAATGTAATTGTTGCTCACGTCATAAATCTCTTTACTAGTGTGTATCAAACAATTTTAGTATGCCATATAATAATCTCATTTATATATGGTAGATAAATTATGTTTTTTATTCTTATCAATAATACAATATATGTTAAGTGCTGAAATTTATTTATTTATTATTTTTTTGTATTCTATTTTATTTTTTTAAAGTCTTGTTCTTTGATTCTATTAGTTTTGTAATGTTATTAGTGTGTTATTTTTGAAATCAATTGTTGCACGTCTAATTTATATTATAATCTGCGTTATAGTATATTAATTAAACAATGCGCAGAAGATATTCTTTTTTTTTTTTTTTTAATCTTTCGGAATCTTCTTTGGTGGCGCTATCTTTTGAAGACATTCTCACTTTGACGGTCGGTATTGCGTCGAGACTATTACTCTCATCCTCGAATGGCCTTAAGATGGCGCCAAAATGCAAAAGTTAATGCAGAGTCCTGCATTTGCTTTTTCTTATTTTCCTGCGATAGTTGCACAATAAATTCGCGATAAAATCCAACGCTCGATCATAATACGATCACATTTCGATCTCGATCAATTTTGCGCATAACGTATTTGTTTCTTCTTATCGAACAAATACGTCTCGTTCGCTAGAGAGTATCGGGGATGTCTTCCATTCTATCTGTCGATCGGATCCTCCCTCAGATCGATCTGATGCGCCTTGACAAATTGTAGTAGCCTCGAGATAACAAACGCAGATACACATCTCGGTTGTAGCGGAGGTGGTCTCGTATCACGTTCTTGTCAATGTGTCAAGCCTCGTTCCTACTCACGTAGACGTTGAAAACCGTTGTTTGCATTCGCAACATGTTAGAATTATATTAATGGATTTCCAACGCGTTTGAATTTTGCCGATCAAATGTGTTTGACCGCAGATTTAAAAAGAATATCTTTCAGTTTACGGTAAACCTGTCCTTACTTTCGAAGGAGTTTCAACTCTGTAGGTCGCAAAGAATCTCACATTGTTAAACCATGTACACAATAGAATTATAGCAACAACAGACTATTATTCATTTTTTAAAGATTCGAGTCAAAGATCGAAGGCTATTGAAAAATGATTGTAACAACGGGACGCTTTGGGCGGCGACGATTACCATAAACACCTTCGTCGGCGTTTTCCGCATGCATGGGAATAGTTCTGTTTCCTCTCGGGTCTCTCGAAGAAACGTTAGGTGACTAATGACACTAGGTCCGAAGCTTATAGGTGAAAGCACCGCGCGGAGAAAGGTAGGATCGTAGTTTAGAAGAGATTTGAGCGAATTATCATTTATTTTCTACGTTAATCTCTCGTGAGAAACCTAAACTGTCCTTTTATTCTCGAGAATTTTCTTACAACAGTTTTTAAACGGTACGATAAATCTAATTTCGAGAAAACTGAAAAAGTGAAATTTATTTATTTCTGCTTCGATCCACGAGAGCCTTGTTTTCCAACTTTTAATGACCACTTGCACATCGTCTTTGCAATAATTTTCAACGAGCACCGCGCGTGCATTTATTATCTTTCACGATCGCGAACTTCCGCCCCGAAGGGACGACGAGCGCTTTTATAATATGCGCTCAAGAACCGCGAACGACGCGACGTGCGCGAGACAACGCGGTGCGTCCTTACGGACTCATTAACGGTAGAGACACTGGCAATGATCGTCACCGGTAATTATCGTGACGGCCACGGAGACAAGCACGCTGCGTAAAAGCATGCAGCACGTAATGATACGCGCCGCGGTAAATCGGAGATTTTATCGGGCTGACGCAGCGGTGTCTCTTTCCGCCGATCGGCTGTCCGTTCGTGTTCGTTCGATTCCCCTGTCGACCTGTCGACCTATCGAGGTTCTCCCAACTTGTATTCGGCTCGCCTTAACCTTCTATCGGCTGCATCCGGCTCGTTAACAATTCCTTCTTTTGTCATAATCGACACCATTTAAGTTTTGTGCTAAACAAAGTGCGCGAGTTGCCGCCGTGGTTTCCGAACGATTTCGGCGTCAGACGATCCTTTTACGGATTCAAAGGGACGCCGTTCTCTTCATTTGTCAAGCGCCTCTTCAGCCCTTTCTCGTGCCTTTTCTATGTACTCGTACGCAGGATAAAAAAGACAACCGTAGCTCTTCTCGGCTGCAGGTGTGTCTTCGGCAAATTATGCGCCCCGTTCGAAAGAGAACTTTCTTTTCGAAGAGAAGCGATTGTCTCTTTCTGCGCGATTAATCTTGGTAATCGTTGACAAGTGTACTTATAATTTATTAGATTCGTCAATTAAATTCATGTGATTTCTTGAAACATTGTATTGGAAATGACCAATATATATATCCGTTATTTCCAAAAATTCTAAAATTTCTTTTATATTTCATACAATCTTTATCGAAAAGGAAAGATAGACAGAAGAACTGTGTGTATTACACAGACGTCCTACAATAATGTCTCCCTTGGGAAAAGTTTTCTTTTTTATTTTTTGTTCCGTGTATCATTCGGGAAAAGATAGATACCGATTTCGTTTGATCGAGCGATTGCACGCGGTTCTCGTCTCGCGAAGTGTCTTTGAAAATATTTTGACGTCGGGGAAGATCACCGTGTGATCGATGCCCGTTCCCTCTGGAGATTACATCGTGAATTGCAGTTTCTTCATATGAACGCGCACTGCATGGACTCCAGAGTTCTCTAGATACAAACAATTCTCACACAAACCGTGGCCGTTGGTCGAAAGACCGTGCCATCTGCTTCGTTGATTTTATAACATCGCGAATATTTCTTGGAAAACTTCATAAAAAAAAAAAAAATCCGAAAAATAGACACATGATACACAATTGTAAATAATTGTCGCATTAAAATTGAAAATTTATGACAGGATTAAAATCGGATATTTGTTTCTTTCTACAGAAAATATTTTTAAATATTACATGTGTCACGCAAAAAATTAAAAATCGCTTCTACTCGTCGGGAAAATCCATGTACATCGTGAATAAACTCTGACAACAACGCTTCTGATAAAAAAAACCTTCCAAGGTTAAGTTCCGGCGATTAGTTCCGATCGCACCTTTTAGGACCTTATTTGCATTAATGGCGGCTGTATCTGAACGAAGGCGTTCATCGTGAAATCGCCAGGCTCGGGACCGGTTTTCTTCCGAGCGTAATTATAAGGTTCGAACCAATCGCGCGGTATCTCGAAAAAAATTCGGAGCCCATCGCCACCGGTCGGCTTAACCGCAGCCGCCATTTTTCTTCGAACTTTTACACCCTCGGCGAACATGCTCCTCACGCGATTATAAAAATTCGCACATTACATACGAAAAGTACGTGGTAATAATTCATTACAACGTCAAACACGCGCGCAATATTTTGGAGTAGACGTCGCGTGTGTTTTATCCAAACAATATCTTTATTGGTCATTTGAAATGCGAGAAAGACGCTTTAGTAAACACATCTTTTGAATTGATCGCCGTTTATTAGGCACGCAAGAGGAGGGCGTTTACTTATTTATTTTGTCGTGGCAAACCGTAAATGTATATTCGCAAAAATTGCACTGTAATCCCATTGTAAAGCAGCTCGATATACGTGGTTTCTTGCCCGCGCGACCTGTGTTCTTCCGACGTAATTAAGCGATTTTATTTATGTTTGTTACGCTATTAAACTGGAAGGCGAGGCTTTCTCATCCGACGTGCGTCGCCGTTCGTCGTCTTAACATAGAAATAGCCGTGAACGAGCGGATGAAAAAAAAAAAAACCAACAAGCAACACGATCGATTCCCGTACGTCGATCGTAATCTTTAGATTTTCAACGTGTAAAATTCCGGCGGTTTTCTCGACAATATTTGCGACGGCGCAAGTCCTACTGTTCCGCGATAATAATCGAGTCCGGAGTGACGTGATAATAATAGCAATTATCGGTCGCGGAAACGGATCTAACGCGCGGGGAAACGACGGAGCAAATAAAAGAGTACATGTTGATTCAATGGCCGCGGCGGAACGAAAGAAGCAGGGCGCGCAAAAAGAAAATCATTCGGTTCATGTTCTTGCGACGATGACCGAGATTGGTTCCGCGCTTTCTTCGGCTTTATGCCGCGCATGGCAGATAAGGCACGCGCAGAGGAAAAGCTCGGGGATGAAGATAAGGATTTTTCTAGTAAAACGAAAGGCCTTCTCGCACGGAACCCGCGCAAAAGAATACACGCGTGTGTGATAAATGATCTTCTTCAAACTAGCCCGGTGTTCTAGACCGCGAGCGCGTCTTTCTTCTTAGAATGCCCTCGAATCCTGATCTTCTTTCGCCGACATAAAACTTCGGCGAAAGAGAAGTATTCCCCGTTCGATAATCACTCCACACAATCTTGCGCGCGCGCAAAAAAATACCGGACTGGTTCGGCAAGTTCGTGGCAATTTTCAACAAATAGCAATTAAACGCGTTAAAGCATATCGGAGCTGTTAACAGTCTACATAACATTTTTAGAAATGTTAGGAATATGTAAGAATGTATGGGAGTAGATAAAGAAAAATGTCAGGTCAGCAGTTTGCAGTATTTTATTTCTATATGTAAAATAAACCGACAACGACAACAACTTTATGTTAGTTCATTAATTAAAACAATGAAATAAGTATTACAAAATAACATTAGAAGACCAACGTTATAAAAATTAATGATCGATATGTAGGTAGTGCACGCTAATAAAAGCAAATGTCTGTTAATTCGTCAATGGTTAATCAAGATTGCGAAGCGAGTATTTAATCACTTTTAAAACCACACGTGAGCGGTGGTTCATTAATAGTTAATTAACATGCTCGCAAATAATGCGTCACACATCATCGTCATAGATTGGAAAAAAAAATCTCATTAAACACTGGCAGGTAGTTATATTTTATATCGATGTTTTCTTGTTAATTATATGTCCTGAAAACGTGCAAACGGAATTTTTTTCATTTTCACGTTAATAGATTATAAGTTAATGAGCCTGGATAATATATATAAAGCATGATATAACGTCAACACGCGATTGATCATTATCTAATAGCGCGTGAAAATGGTATTCTCGTCGAGCGCCGGGCATGATAAGAAACATTGCGTACTATTTTACAATGAGTTGCGCGTCTCTCGTTACATTGTGTGTTTACGCACATGCGACTTATGCACACCTGACAATTTTCTTATTAATCTCAGAAGTCTATTTGTTTTGGCTCATTGTCAGCTTTGACAAACGACTGTCTTACAGTCTAATTTAGTGAGCAGGCGTGTTCATTAATTATACGTTTGTTAACTTTATCATAAGCGTACGCATTTACTCACTTTTGCGTGTAGAAAAAAATATCTTCTTATGTCTTTTTTTACGAGACTGTGTGTCGATTAAATATATCGATCGATAGCAATATAATAGATTATTTTTATGAAACTATTGTTATACAACATGACAACACGTGTATAAAAAAAAAAAAAAAACTGTTCACGATATCATAACTCTCGCTTCAATTTTTTATCAAAATATCGATAAATTCACGAAGAGATAGATTAAACGAAACAAAGCTCTTATCACAGATAAATTTCTTTTTCTTGGAACATTCGCGTGTTTATTTGACTCATAATTTGCGACGAATAACACGCGAGAGATAACAAAAATAAACGGTTATTGTAATTTTTGAGATATTTTATCTCTTTTTAAATTTTTGTAGTTGACTTTTCCATCTTTTTATCTCTTCTATATTTGTCTGGAATTACGCGCATTTGAGTTGTGATGTACATATTCTCTTTCTCTCGTTATCGAGTACAAGAAGCGGCAAATGCAAAATACGTGGGCTTGGCATCGTATCGTGGGGTTCGCGGCTCCGGGGTTGAGGAGGGAGAGTGTACGCCCCTGATGGGGTGAACGATCGTGAGGGCACACCGTCGGCGTTCCCTTTGTACACGCACCGCTCCCCTCTCTCTTTTCCATCTCCACTCTCCCTCCGCCTTCCCGTTCTCCTCTTGTCGACTGGTATTCTCCGCGATATATCCCGCAACATAAATACGCGTCTCTCCCTCCGCAATTCTCCATCCCCTCTTTCCTCTCTTCACCCGTAACCCTCTACTAGACTCTCCTGCCCCGGTCGGAGTTGCGTGGATATACATTATACGAATTACATTGATGATATGTCGATGGGACACGAGATAGGGGGTGCTTTAGCTGCACCGATAGCGCCGGAACTATTTTTCATGCTGCCCTCCCTCTCGTCCTTTCGCTCTTGGGGTCTTACGTCGTGATCGTTTGTTTCTTTTTTTTCGTTTCGCGCAAAAGAAGAAAATAACGTAGCTATGGCGGTCTTGATTATGATGCAAATGATCGCATTTCATCAGGACTCACGCGAGCGCTAAAGTCTTGCGCAATTTGTTACTCGCTCGTCCGTTCAAGGCAAACTGTGATAGTGGGTTTCATTGCACGTATATACTTATACTTATCTATTTTGAGTTTAATTTTTAGAATTTTATAAATCACAATGATCTATGCGAATTAAAAGTCACTGTTACAGTGTCAGTTTTTTGTTGTGTGCCCAGTAAAAAAAAGATTATTTTTGTATCAAAACCAGACAGGAAATAGTTTAGTAAAGTCACGATATCTATTCGCGAAGTTGTGCGTAACCGGTTTGTTGTTAAAAGTTTAATGAGGTTCGTGTAATTAGCATTTTTCCGCAATACGAGTGCAACGAACGCTCCGCTATATGCGTGAATGACTTTATTAACCAAAAAGTTTGATATAGGATATTATTATATGAAACAATGCAAAAATGTATTTGAATTTTTCACACGATTTCTAGTTTGCCGTCTAATTAAAAACAAATGCGTTTTTTTTACTCGAACGTTTCCTTCTCTCAGCGGAAGACAGTAGTGACGCGTAAACTAATTTCTTTCCTGGCTATATAGATCATGCATCGTGAGTGTACTTTTGATTATTCGGTCAAACAAATATTTGTCTACATGTTGCCGAAGGTAACCGCCGCCATTGCGATGTAACATTGATCGTGGGAGAAAGCGGATTATGACTCCACGCCGGGTAATTCTAAAGCCAACTCTCCCTTTCGGAAGAAGCCTTCAAGGGTTCTCCTGTGAGTGACGTTAAGCTCTACCCTTGCTTCTTAAAACTTTGCCCGTAATTAAAAATCTCCCTTCTTTTCATTTTTTTTTTCTTTTTTTTTTTTGTATTCATTCATTACGTTAGCTTGCTTATAACATTGTTTTAGCTACATTTACGCACTTCAAACTTAATTATATTCGCGGGATTACACGTAATTAGCTTAAAATATTGTCATTCTTATTCTTTTTCTTTAATTTCGGATTTACTTAATGTTTCTAATTAATCGGTCATGAGTTTTTTTTCTGCAGTTATTTCCGAAAACAATTTATACACAATTGCATTTTAATTTTAATATTGTAATAATTATATTTTAGCGGTATAAAAACCGCTTTTTTCTAATGATCAAGCAATTTAGAAAAGCAATATGTTGCCTATCGATTATATTCTTTATATATCTATCAAAAAAATATTGCCTATATACACATATTGTATGTTTGAGTTACGTTTTGGTAGGCCGATCGTTGCTCACGGCAAGACAAGCGTCCCCTAGGATACGCTTCCCCCTCTCTTCCCGTCCCAGATCCCACAGGATCATTAATCAAATTCCCCTTTAGCCTCGCTTCCCCCTTTATCCCCGCCTTGACCGAAGGCTCGGCCGCCATTACTGTGCGGCTGCATGCACAACGCACTAATTAAAACCAGGAAATTAATGTTTTATTTCTTTGCGCGTCTATATACATATATATGAACTTACTCGATACTCGATACTCGCATCGCGCTAAGAAAAATTTACTTGTGACATAAAAGCTGAAAAAATGATCTCCTAATTTTCTGTTTGGCTACAGAAGAGGAAACAGACAGGAAGATTTCTATCACATTTTTTTGAAAGAAAAATGTTTTTGAGAAAATCCTTTTCCGGGTGCGTTACTACTTTCCCTATTCAAGAGACACGTAAATGATAGACATGTATTGTGTACTGTTTCCGACAGGACCGCTTGTGGGATCCGTTAATGATCCGATATTTTGTGTAAACCGCAAATGTCCAAATTGTGGATACAAATGCGAAAGTACGGAATAATTAATGAATGTTTGTGTCGTGTATTTTGAATGTGCATTTTCGCACTTAGTAAATACCGAAAAGATCCATGGTCATCTTGAAAGAGTCTTTTATTGGAACGGATGTTCTTTCTTATTATTCTTTAGCAAAGGTAAAAAAAAATGTCATTCAATTGTATTCGAAAATATCCAAAAAAAAGAAAAATATTCAATATAAGATTCTTGAGCTAAACTGTCGATCAAGATTTCCCGGAAAATTATTATATGCTTAAGAATAAATAGATGAAGACACACAATGTCTTTTTTTTTTTTTTTACCAGAAACCAAACTTTCTACGTCGAAATTTTGTAGATTTAAAGTAAAAGATTTGTCGAATGAAACGTTGTTCAATATGCAGTACAAAAAAGAATATTTTCTTTTCATTCTATTCACTTTAGCTTAAGATTTCTAGGAATAAAATTTTTTTTATCTTTTTTTTAACAAAACCGAAATTAGGATTATAAAATATTGAAAACCTATCGCTTATTGTGTGCGTAGTTATATATTCATAGAAATTATTTTTCTTTCGCTTGAGAAAATAAAAAGGTTGGCGTCGGTACGCTTTACAACAGAAGCGAAAAAGTCGCGTGAAAATTACTGATATAATAACCTTTCACAAATCTTAACAGTACCTATAAAAACATCATTAAGCTTATTTGTTGTCCATAGTCAGAAAGTTTTCCATGTAAATGGATAAGAATTAGTGTATATTGTCAGTAGAAGAATGATGAAGATGTTGTAATATGATTTTACTCCAAAAGGTTATCCCAAAAAATTTGAGATTTGTCATGTGTCTAACAGATCTCTTTTAAAGCGGAGAAATATGTATTCACAAAATTATGTACACACACACTGAATTGGCGACTTTTCCAGTCTCTCTGTGTTTTCACGCGTTTTTCTTCTTCTTTGCAAAGTTTTTGCGCCGATATGTGCAGAAATATTTAAAAGCTGAATATTTGCAAATTATAAATCGTTTTCTTAAGAAATTATTATGATAATTTCTATAATAATTATTATAATGTTTTCTGGCGCACAGTTTGAACAAATAATTATGTGTGATAAACAAAATGTATTGACGTCAATATATTAGCCGCTTATAAACAATTTTTCGCAGTCGAGAAACAAGCGTGAATTGGGACAAGTTCGCCAAGCAGCGACTCGCATGGCGACTAGAAAGCCGCACTGTCACGTTTCGGCGACATTGGGTTTGTTTGACGAAGAAAGCGCACCGTTAAAATATCCGCCTTCGCAAATACAGACCATTGTGTTATTCATTATGCCAATTTGACGGCTTACCGCTTTTTTGCGATATCTCCGTTAGCCGGTGCACGGCAATTGACCGGATAGCTCAGCAGAACGAGTTTGACGAACGAGCTTTAATTATCTTTGTTTTGACAATTAAGTTTGCTTTAATTATCGTGACTTTTGAAATGTATCTATACGGTCAACGTGAAACATCGTCAAGCTCTACTTCTTGTTCGCCGCGATCTCGGCGCAAGAAGTTTTAGTTAAGTTTTTGCGGCCCGTTGCGAACTACAATTATATTGCCGTGCACAATCGAACGTGTCGATGTTCGTTTGTAATTAGTTCGATCCGCGGCAACGATAGCCGCGGCGAGCAAAGATTCGCGTTTTCTCGGCGAGAATCGCGGAATCAACGGGAAATCTTGCACCTGTTCCTGCGCAAGAACAAACGCGCTTTTTCCGCGATAAAATACGCAAAGATGCGATTGCAGTTGCGGTGTCAGAGAGTCCGAAGGGTATATCGAAACCGCTTCGCCGATCCGCGACACCGCCGATTCGATCGGAGAGACAGGCCGCGATAGTAGATAAACAGCGATCGATCATTACTAGCCTACCCCGTGTAATTACTGATCTTCAGATATATCTTTCGCTTCTGCGTGATCGTTTTGCGCCGGCTCGATCTCACTATGTTTCTCCGATCGACTTCGACTTATCGTCCACACATATATATCGACATTTCAGAATATCAATCGTACGTACAATGTGAGGCAACACGCTCTATTCTTAGAAATTACATAATCACGCGATACCCAAGTGATTTCCGAATTTTTAATGCGCGCGTGACAAATATATTATATCACGATCCCGACTTTGTGATCTTTATAAGAGTTTCTCGTTCACAATACGGGGGGGATTTATCACAATAGCCGGTCCGTCATTGGAGATCGGTTTTCGATCGGGCGGTCGCGATTCTTTTCTTGGATCCGAGTCCGGCCCGCGCCGCGTGTGAATCGAATAGAAATCGAGGGCGTCGATATCGAGCGCGCTGCATCGTGCGCATCGCGGCGCGGCGCTGCGCCGAATAAAACGTGGGCCGAGCGAGAGGTAAACTCTCTTGATCGCAACGCGGAGCCCAGCTGTGGGCGCGGCGGATTCCCGCTGTGTCTCTCCAACATGGCCGACGTCATATATGCACACCCACGCTGGGTTGTGGTGTCCCTCTACCTCCCGCACCGATATGCCGGCCTTCTCTCTCTCTCTCTCTCCCCTTCTCGATTCTCGCCGCATCGAATTACACGGTCGGCGAAGTAATTTACAAAGCTACGCCCGCGAAGAGCACGCCGCGCCGCACGGAATCGGATCCGTTACATCCCTTCGCAGCAGCGGCGGCGGCCGCAAATTCGCGATCGCCGATAACGATACCGGGGAGATTAATGGCGCCGCGCCGCGGCTCCTTTGTCTTTCGCCGGCCGGGGCACAAAAGTAGTCGCGGGACCTCTGATTAATTAGGAACACGAGCGGGCGCGGTAATGGTTCGTGGGACGGGGGGGAGGAGAGAGATTTCGCGATCGCGGGGAAATCACGTCACTCGCTGCTTTCTCTACTCGTCTGCGAACGCATGAGTAATAGTTGCATTACGAACGTTTGCGTATTGCACACGTATTTACTATTTATATTATGCAAATTATCGTACGTGTGTGTGTGTGTGAGATATTTGTAGGTAAAATTTAAATATACTGGAAACTGAATTATAAATTGTTTTGCACTACAGTTTTTTATCAAATTGACGACGTGCAAATTTATATATTTGTGACAGCTGAAAAGTCTTAACGACCGTCATCAAAGGATATATTATAGGATATTTTTGTAATAACCCTTCTTTGAAATATCCCGATCTTTTCGAGATATGTAAAGCTCTCTCTGTCGAGAGACTTCACTGAAAGGAAATTGGAAAAATGATTCTGAATAATGAAGGGACTATTCCCCGAGGGGCACTAAACAGGCCCGCGATCGGAGTTGCTTCGCTTGTGCAATGCGACGGAATCAAATCTAATCGCTTCCTGATTCAATTGTCTATTCAGACATTACGCGAAGAGATGCTCCATCCCCATGTCCCTTCTTCTAAACATTTTTTTAACGAGAGAGTCCGCGTTTTCTTCCTCTTCGTGGACGTCGCACTTACGTGTATGAATACAGCGAGGTTTCCTGTCTCGCTTCGACAAGAATCAAGTCGTTTAACCTACGTTGCGCGTCGCTGACGAAGCGAAAACTATTGCTACAGTTTCAAGTATCGGTGCCGTCCACGTGAGAGCGTCGTAACGAGCGATGAATACAATGGAAAAATAGCTGCGAAGCAATAAAAGTAGCAATAAAATAGCTGCTGCGCCCCAAACACGCATTCGCGCGAACTATATATAATTGACGCGGAAGTTCTGCGGAAAGTACGTCTACCGTTTGGTCGAAGATGCGGTAGGACTCACGTGCGTCCCGCTATATAGACGTTCAATCCGCAAACATGGCGGCTCGAGCGACCGCGCGTTACGCTCTGGCGCACGTTTATCGGTAAATGGGGAAACACAACGAAGAAACAGGCAACAAGTACAGCGACGATTGATTTTTTATATAAGTGCAATTTCTGTAAATTGCCGATTCAATAAAAAAAAAAAACAATTGTTGTAGTAAGTGTAACAAAAAATATTTTTATATATTAAGAAACAAAAGAGAACTCAGTTTATATTGTTTATAAGTTGATTTGTGTTGATTGATGAGAAAAAAATTGTTGTCGCACGATTAAGTTGTCTCCCAGAATTCACGCCGTTGTTACAAATATCACAATGATTTGTTTTTCTCTTGTTTTTTCTTTTTCTTTAAGACAACCAACAATTTTCTCACGGTACTTATGTAAGTTGATACGTAAGTTGGCCTCACTCCGAACATGTTAATCATTCCATCGGCACGGCGTCGCGAGTGCGGAGGGGGAGTTTTAGATTGGCGAGGAAAATCCGTAGATTGGTTAACGAGGCTCAGTACGAACTCGGCGAAATTGGCTCGATTAAAACCCACGGGGCAGCTGCCCCGAGGATTGTGCCCCGTCATGTGATTGGTCCCTTCTCCCGGGTCCTTTCTTCGATCTCCTCCATTTCGAGATGCATCGATACTCGGCCATCATTAATCATGCACTTTTGTACACACTCGTCGATGGGACTCCCTGCGAGGGACATCCGAGACGCAACAAAAATGAGACTCGAGAAGATCGAGACTCCGGGGCCCCGGTGGAACGGCGATCGAGGCCAGATGTTATTAACTTACATAAAATAAACATAAACGAAAGCCGCGTGTGCGCACGCGGGCATTATTCCGTCGTCCGGAGTATCGGAATATTAATCGTACGACTTTTATAAACGGGGTGGTAGGGGGTAACAATATTATGATTGCTTCGCGAAAAAATTTCGTTTTCATTACCGGTCGCAAAGGCGCATCGTAAAATTCAATGAGTCCTGGTATGTACGTATGCTAATCCGATGAAATTGATTTTACTTTTATAGTCTCTGTTATGATGTCTGTTTGTGCGAAACTTTATTTTTCCTCAACCGCGTCATCTGCCTCTGTTTTAATCAAAAGGCACACCTGGTCGGAGCATTACGTTAAAACACTTTTGTCATTTCTAGAATCAAATAAACACGCGGAACAGCTATTATAAAGGCGATATAAGTCCTACTTATTATTTCCGCGAATGTTATTTCGGGGGTGAGGATAAGACGAGACAACTTCACCCGTATATTCTCGCGTGTACATTTAAAATTTGCATTTAAAGTGAAGCCCGCATGTAGCTCCGCTTCTTCAGGCGTGTAAATAGATAAGAAAAAACAAAAAAAAAGACCTCACAATGTATATGCGTGTACATTTTACTTGAAAAGACTATTACTCTCTTTCTCTCTTCAACTACAACGTAGCGAAATAACAAATAATTACCGTCACTGCGTCGTATTAAAAGGAAATTGAATTAATTATTCGATTAATGTTTCGTTTTTTGTTTTTACAATATCACAATAAAATATATAATACTATCGTCTCTGTATTTTTAACGTCAGGATATGGATCTCATCGAGGTTCTGTGGAAGCAAGATGTGGATTTGGGATTCACTCTGGTGGAACCGACGCCCACCAAAAAACCGTCTACATCCGAAAAGGAATCGGCGGATGAAATCGAGAAGCTGAAGGCCTTGGAAGCTATTAACTCCGGCAATCAAAAGGTATGAGAAAAAAACTTCTTTATTCTTCTTCTCTTTCTCTCTCTCTCTCTCTTTCGTCTATTGGCGTGTTTTACCGTTCGACTTTCCGCATTATATTCATTTTGCAAAATCACGTAATACGCGTTACGCGATTTCGTTCGATCTTTCCGATTGACAATCGCGCCGATGACTAACGAGCAATTGTTTATCCACGAATGCGGCGCTTTCTGCTTTCACGCACAAGTAGAAGGAAGCGTTTTGCTCTTTCCTCGAACTCAATTTAAACGTTCGTTTCTCCGCAATGATGTCTTCCTGTGTCCCCCGGGGGATTATCGGTAGATAGAAAGCTTCATCACAGAGAGACGCGCACCTGTATGTCACGGAATAGTTTGCGCGACGTCGCGCATTTTCCGTCCTGCCTCTCCGGTAATCGCCGGCCAATGGATTGCGAATATAGGAAGCGACAATTCTCTGACACTTTGAGAGAAAAACGACGACTTCCGGGCATTTGTGCGTGCTTACGACAGAAGACATTTTACATCGTTGTTTATATTTTATCCTCGGTTTTTAAATCATCATTTAGAACTGGACTCGTTGACGTGTATTCGAGAAAAACACACGGACGTTCTTGTTTCAACAAAGACATTAGCTAATTGACTCACTCTTAATGTAAACACGCGGCAGAACGTTACGTGTAGATACGCTCGTATCGATCGGTCTAATCGACGATAAGACATCGGTACAAAAGTGATGCCACTCGCTCCGATCGGCAGTGGAATTCGGCTCTCGGGGTGGTTATCTTCTCGGCATCTCATCATCGTGTGCCAAGTGATCGAGCAATGCACGCGCCGCCCTCGACCGATCGGCCGATCGCGCATTCTTCGCAAACTCCGCGATTTTCTAGCGCGTGCTTGATGCTGTACCAGCTCGTAATCGCTCGTAGATGATCGATTTGAGACACTAAGCCAGCCGGTCTCCGGTCTAGTAGTACGTTCGGCGAACCCGAAAAGAGCTTAGGAAATCAGCCCACGCGCTTTCGAACGCGATCTCGACCGATATTCCGATCCCTGCTCGTATCCGCCGCATCGATCTTGTCTTTCCTAAGTTAGAACACGCCCAGACCGAGATAAGGCTCGCTTTGTCTCACGGTGGTTCTTGCCTCCGCGTCACGTAAGGAAAAACAAGAATAGGTGCAGTTTCGTAGAATAACATCGTGGTGACGTGATGTTTCCTTTGAGAAAAGTCGATGTTATGCTTTTCGCTATTGCTTGAAATAATATTTCAATTGTTTCAAACGAAACAAAAATTCTAAAACTTTTGTTTCGTTTTGTGAACTTTTGTTTTAGCAAGTGATTGCAATCGACCTTTTCTTTTTTATTGCAACCTATAGAATAATACCTACCTATTACAGTAGTGTGTAATTAATAAATTTAAATGAAATATTATTCCAACATCTGTACACACGCAATAAAGAAAGGATTGTAAAGTTTGATATTGACTCTCATCATTGATGACATAACGGGATAAATTTCTTAATTCTCGAGCTCGATTACCGTCTGTACGATCGCGCGTTGAAACGGCGTTTGTATTAATTTACTAATCACTCGGACATAATCTAAAACCGGTCCTTGAAGAACACAAGCTGGCGTCGATTCTTCTCATATAAGGTGAGTTTTTCGATAGCGACGACTTTTCTCGACTCTCCTGGCGTTTCGGTGGATGGACACGAGGTGCGTTTAAGTATCCGGCAGATTCGAGCCTATACGAGAGGCTCATCCATACGATGGTCAGCGACAATGACGTTGCATCGACGTTCTGGGCGGGTAACCCATCAGACTTCTCGACGTTCTTCGTCTCCCTCTCTCGGTGTCTCGTTCGTGTCCGCTTCTTTGCCTTCTCCTTCTCTCTCTCTCTCTTTCTCTTCTTCTTACGACCTTCGGTAGTCCGGTGTTCCTTCTTCTTTATTTCTTTTCCCGACGTCGCTATGCGCTGCTTCGTCTCCATCCTGTTCCTCCACGAAGATCGCATTGTTCCAGCGGGTCCCACCTTTGTGAGGGCTCGCCGCCGCCGTCGAGTGCCCAATAATACGGGGAAGATCCTCGGTCCCGATCGAAAGCCGACACATCGATCCGAGACGCGCGGTCCGCGAACAGCTCAGAACAAAGAAGAAGTCCACTCTCGGGACTCTTCCTCTCTGTCGTGCACCGCGTCGGATTATTGACAAGCATTGTTCCTACGTCCGAGCGCAGAATTGTTTTAATCAAAGACAGGCGACGTCTGCGCACAAGCGGACCGAATGCCGCATGTCGTTGTCAGAGATATAGTAATGAGAAAATTTGACTTTGCGCACACTTCTCGCAATCAAGCGTATCGTTTTCTCGTCTCGAGCTTTAAATCGGCGGTAATTACGGCGAGTTGAATTCTCGATATCCGCACCTGCGTATTGTCCCCGATTTTTTCTCAAACGGTACATTTCCGAACAATTTGTTAGGCTCGATCGAAATGATTTATGGCGACTGGAGGGGAGAAAAGACTATCTACGAGAAATCACAAGTAAATCGTCTTGAAGCGAACAAAGTGCAACGAAAATGCTTTTATAAATGATCGCGCAACGTGGAATATTTGTCAACATGTCGCGCTATCCGAGAAACGACGTCGGGTAGGAAGAAGAAGAAGAAGCTAGAGGCGAGTGAATTGCCGTAAAGCACGTTGCATGTTTCTGTTGTACAATTATCTCAAGCCGCCGTGACTTGGCAGAAATTTTTAATCCAGAGCCAAGATTTAAATGATCGGTGCACGTCGCGGCGACAGGCTCCATTAGAGCAAGACTCCGTCTCGCTGCGAAACGGGAATGAATGATGGAAGCGTTTAGAAGAACGTCAGTCTAGAAAGTAGGAAAGAGGAAGTTCGATCGAGCGATTCGAGGATGGAAAGCATTTGCGTCGCGAAAGACAACAGGAGTTCTCTCTCTCTCTCTCTCTCGTGTGTTCCGCGGACATTTGCGACTTCTCTGCACGCACGCGCGCGCGCGCTTGTATAATTTTTACTCCTCATATTTCTCAGATTGTTTACAACCCGATCGTCAGTATCTAGTATTCTCGAGATACAAGCTGGCATCGATTACATTTAAGAAATTGCAACAAGAGTCTCTACCATCCTGTATATCGATATACTTCCGTATATAAATATACTCGACTCGATACGCCTCGATCGACATTCATTTTGCACGGGAACGTTCCCGATATTGCGTACCATTAGATACGCGACGTGTGTGTGTGTGTGTGTTTCATCAGACTGCGATGATTCGCAATTATTGACCGTCTGCGGCAAACACAATGCGAGCTTCGATCAATTTCCACTTAGAAAAGCCCGCCGTCTCGCGGTTGTTGAATTGTTTCAACGCGGATGCGTTATCGCGTAAGATAAATCGCCGCGAGAGATATCCTTACACCTCCTCGTTACTCCCGCGATCGCGGGTAATCACTTTCTCGAGCTGTCGTGACTGACGCGAATTTTTAATCCACCGACGCGATTCAAATGAGGCGAGCTCTAGGCGACGGGGCTCCATTAGGGCGACTCCGTCTCGGTGCCAGGAGAATGACGACGGGTTCGCCAGAAGGATCCGCGTTGAGAAGAGGAGTCGATCCTCGCGCGTATGAGGAGAAGGGGAAGGGGAGGGAGAGGGAGGAGAAGGATCTCGACGTGAAAACAACGGATCCTCTCCATCTCCTTCACTCGCCGGGCGTATTCATAAAACCATCAAAATGGCTAGCGTTCATTTGTTCCTGCAATGTATCCGTGAAGCCGGCGGGGTCTGGCGAAATGATAGATGTACGCAGCATCCCCTTCGCTACGAGGGGCGCCATCGACGGACCTATCAGAGCGGAAGGGAGACGAGAAGCGAGAGAGAAAAAGAGAACGTCGTCGATCTGCGAGACGTTTTTCATGAAAAAGAAAGAGAGAGAAAAAAAGAAAGAGATGGCACGCGAAAAGAGAGGGGACTTAGGGAGAGAGAGATTGGTACACCCTGGGAGGAGTATTCCGAAGGACGTATTGATGGTCCTGGAAATTGAAAACGCGCCCGGCCAGCCGAAGTGGGTTTGGCTTCCTTCTCGTGTCCCGATTGTTTCCGTCGGCTGGAATTTCGTAACAAAATGGCGCGTGCGACGATCCAAATGCGGGATTACTACTTGCTTTTAAAGTATATCTCCCGATATAGTCGTCCATTTGCAACTCAATTCGTCGAAAGTGTTTCGCACTGATGTAATCCGAGCGGTTCTCTTTATATATATATATATATATATATATATATATATATATATATATATATATATATATATATATATATAT
>QVNV01025636.1:0-43302 GCA_014825455.1 Pseudomyrmex pallidus | reverse complement strand
TACCTGTAAGCATGTCGTTCAAATTCACCCAAATAGAAGTCGAGTCGATCGACTCTTTCATCTTCAATGTACGAAAATGAGGTTTCCGGAGTAGGTGGTAGTGACTGCGATATAAATGACAAACCCCCGACCGAAGAATTATTGCTATTATTACTGTCAGAGGGACTGGAGGTTTGATCGTCTTGATGATGAGGTATTTCAAATCGTACCGTACAGTGTCGTTGTTCCGCAGAATCAACAGTGTCCGAAGATCGCGAGCTACAAAACAAGTTCTATCTAATTCGAAATCTCTTTACACAAAAAACTCTTAAATCTATATCTTTTTACAAATATGATAAAGTTTAATTACAATTCACAGCAAAAAACGAAAATTTTTGTAAATACAAGTTAAAACATTTTTCCGATTGTTCGCAATTTGAACGTACCTGATGCCAGAGTCGTTAGTGTCTTCCTTCTTTTTACTGTGCAACATCATTAGCAATCTTCCTAATATTTGCAACTTGAGCCGATGATGTTTCGTCATGTTGTACCACAGACACATGGCCTTCACTCGATCGGTGAATTCCGCTCTTTTATATAACGGATAATTAGCGGCGAATGCCTGAGAAGATGGATACAAAGCCTCAGCGGCTTCCAAGCGAGTCAGTAGACTTTCGATCTGTTGCAAAGCTTCCAATTGCGCACGAGCGCATGCACGGCAATACATGGAGAGGCAACCGGGACACACGCCCAGTTCGATGTTCGGGCTCGAACCGGAATTTGTGGATCGATCGCTTGCAACGTCGCTGGAACTGATGCAACTTGAGTTTCCGTCTTGCACGTTTGCAATTGGATCGTATCTAATGGAATAATACTTAATTAAGAGTCAATTTACTTAATACTGTTAGCATACAAAAATTAATTTTTTTTTTCATATTTAATTATTTATGAAAACGTTATATTTTAATTTACGTTTTTACGAAATTCTGAAGATATTTAATATGTTTTCATTTACCTGTATTCCATTATTTCTTTAAGTAAACCCTCAACTGCTTCGCGTTGACGACACAGATATTCATCCTGCGCCATTGGACTACGATCTGCGTGATGGGCCTGCAGCTCTAACCATATCAGATCTTTTAATTCGCTCTGCCACCTGGTTTCCTCGGTGCTCATCTGTCGACGACAGTTTCGCTCCGTGCTTCCCTGCAGTCATTTTTATGTCATATTTAAAAGTTTCGAGAGGCAAATAAGTTTTCTGATATACATTTACACAAAGATATAAATTTTTTTAACGTATAAAGCTTTTGTAATTTTATCGTTTTCATTAAATTGTGTAAATATTACATTTTTGAAATATTTACCAATCTAATTAGGAAGGAGAACGTGTCGTGGAATATTTCTCTCTCTTTGTAGCTCTGTGTCCGCGGCGAACACAGATTTTGTTCATTTATCGTCATGTTACTGCATTCGATAACTTCTCGTTCCGCCTTTTTCTCTTCCACACCAACAGGCTTGGAACGCAAGCAGCGAAATCTATTTCTAGTCTCGATCTACGAGGAAGAAAAGCGCACATTGCTTGATCATGTGCCAAATACATATAATAAAAGAATAAATGTTTGCAAATGAATGAATAAACATGGCCACGTCTAAAAAATCGTGATGATCAATTGATTACTTGTACAAATTATACAAATATATATTCTTTTTACTCATAGCTAATATTCAAAATCAATTCTTTTATTTTCTCAAACCTTGATTTGATTTGGTGTCATCAATGCCATGTCGCCGCTGTGTTTCTCGGCATAATTGTAAGCTGCTTCCATGTCAAGCTTCAAATCCCTTTCGTTGCCGCGCAATAATTTCAAAATTCTCTTGCATTTCCTGCTGCCGTCCTTCGTGTCTTCCTTGGTCTCGTTTTCGCGATCTTTGTCCGCCTTGTCGCACATTTCGTTGAAAATAATGGTGTCCAGAGTGTTGCGTCTATGTATAGTTGTTCTTGGTTGTCGAATTTCTTTTTCCATAGACTTCAAATCGCTAAAAATGACAAAAAGCTAAAGATAGTTCATATGCTTTTGTAGTCGTTCGAGTGACAATTAAATTAGCAAAGTGTCAATTGATATTGTAAGTAAAATACTTTCAGAAATAAAAAGATTTGCAGGAAAAAAACACATGATTTTTACCCATCTACCATTCTATCTCTCATACATGTTTCTTACTTGACATTATTTTTTGCCTGATTAACTTTATCATAAAACACAAAGCGCATATAGAAATACGTATATAATTTTGATCTTTATTATCTATTACAGTAATTTATTGAATCATAATTGTTCAACACACTGTGAGAGAAGTATACATACATTTTTCTATTTGACAGTTTTATCAAGTTGTTTGAAAGAAATATAAATTACATATATTTTTTTTAATTACTCGCGCAAATCTATTTTGCAATTTTGATTGATCACATACCTGCCTGAGTACTTTTGCTTCATGTGCCTTTTCTTCCGACTGAGACGAGTTCGCGGTGGCGTTTGTCCATAAATATCGGACATCGCATGTAGCGACTCTTCGAATTCGTTCGTCGGACTAATACGCGCCTTATTACTGCAAACATAATACTTAATCGAATATATATTTCTGTTGGGAAGATAGTGAAGTGTTTTGCTTATTATCTTGGAGGGATTTTCCCGAAGGCAGGATGTTACTTTTAATATAGACTTTATTGTGAAAGTTGTAGCTTCCACGCCTAGAGTTTTTACACACACATATATATAGAATAAAAACTACACAAATAGTCAATATTTACATTGATTACAAAAGAAAACAATTGATTGTAATGAAAGGAATAATTAAAACAACAGGTAAAAAACCAATAATTACACACATTCGCTAAAAATAAAACTAAATAATATTAATAATCTGAAAGTGCAATTAATATTCTATTAATATTTTATAAATTCTTTCCTGTTACTTGATTGTTTAGAATTTTATATAAAATAAATTTTAAATACAGAGAATTAATGACGCAATTCTCTCTCGTCTCTTGATCACAAACATTGTTATCATACACACGATAAGAAAATATATTCATAAAACTATATTTTAATTTTTATCTTTATTCTTGGAAAAAGCGTTCTTTTCCAAAAAAAACTTATAAATTATATTATATAACATGATGTAACTGTATCAATAAATCTTATAAAAGAGAGAGAAATGTGAACAGAAAAATATATGTCCATACATGTCCAATGTTTTGCTAATTTTAAATATTTAAAAGCGGCGTTATAACTGTGAACATTGACAAACAGAAAGACATATATATATATATATATATATATATATATCTTGTATTCACGTACTGCCAAGAGTTTACAGTCAAGAATTCGCATTGCGCTTTATTGCCGACTTATCACTACGACACACTATACGATACGGAGTTTGTCGCACAGCGCACGACCAAACTATCAATGATGACAATCAACTGAAATGCATTCAGAACACGTATTCGTTACGCGAGCAACCGCACTTGCTGTCACACGTACGTCGAATTATAATTGTGCGTCAGTTGAACCGCTCTGAATTTTATTTGACAGGCTATACCGAGCACTACGAAAAAGTATGTAAACAAAGGAGACATTGCCAGATAACGTGAACGCCGGTTCCACCTTCGAATTCGGCTGATCAGAGCCACGTGTTCATACCAAGTTCCAACTGACCCACCTGATATGATCAACGTCCTCATCGTCGGTGGAGCTGCAGCCAGGGATTTTTGTAGCTTGACTTTGTTCTACGCGATGTGCCATTTTCACGTTAGTGAAAAAAACGGACGTTGTCTCATCCGCCGTCCTCCGCTGTCGTTGATCGCTGAGGGACTTCAGGGACTGCTGAAACGCAGGCGCCACAGGTCGGCGATGTTCGCCGAACATCGCCGACACTTGCCGATATTTTGCGGATGTTACATAAACGCATGCGCGACGTACTGTAGTTTTAAAAAGGCGGTAATTTCTAAAAACAGAACGAGTAATTTAGAAAAGCGGTAGGACGAGCAATTTAAAAAGATTATTTACTTAATACATCGGGAAAATTGATCACTTTCGGCGAGTTTGACATAAACGTTTTATTTAAACAATTTCTAGTTCCAAGAAAGTACAAGTAGTTTCCATTTATATTCTTGCATCAAAAGGAATATTGGTCGTGTTTGGATACGATGATCGTTTCTGCATCGTAAACGTGTTCTCGCTGTTTTTAAAATAACTTTTGATAATACTGTTACAAAGATCTTTTTTGCGAGTGCAGAAACAGGAAAAGAATGCGCGATTAATTTTATCGTTACAATGTTGCCGAGATGTTTTTGTCTCCGCTTAAAAAAAAGGGCGAGTCAAAAGAATTTATGCTGATGCTAAATATGTGTGTGTGGTATCGGCAAAAAAAAGTCAAAAGAGGTGCATCTCTACACAATTCAAAATAAATGTATAAAAAATGAAAATAACTTGTCGCTCTCAAAGAAATCCAAAATAAATTGAGGAGAAAAAGCACTTCACAGGAAATTTATCTGGAATGTTTCAATAAAAATTCGTCGGTTTCGGCAAAGCGTTTAATCGCCAAAAAAAATATCGAAATCAACTTTTACGTTTGTTTCTTTTCGCTTTATCGACAGTTAGAGTGTTATATATCGTGCGATTTTTTTCAACTAAGAATATTTTTTGTTTGCACATACATTTAGTTGCAACTCTACATACCTTATGAAACGTAAGACTAAAAAGAATTTGAAAATAATGCTGTCACACATTTTTTAAATAGATACGTTTATAGAAAAATGCAAAATTCCACATATCTTTAAAATAAATCATATGTACATACATATATATTTATATATATAGTATGTGTATATATATATATGTATATATAAATTGAGACAAAATCGAAAAATACATATACTTTAAAATTAAGTGTTTTGAAAACCTAGTTTTCTTTCAACGTAAAAACCTGCAACTAAATCTATGCACTAGATTATCTTAAGAATATAAATTGACGACTATAAAATGCTTTGCTTTAATTTTCGCTCAATATTATCTGCATAAGAATAAAATAATAATAATAATAATAACGCTACTAAATTGTAAACATTAATATTAATTAATAATATAACATTACTATTTTGTAAATTTTTAATTATTAAAATATAATCAAAAATATCTATCTCGTTATTACTTCTGTACTTTTTTCCTCTTTTCTATTTCGCGATATATTATTATTGTAACATGCGGCTGATGATAATATAGCAAAGTACAAAGTCTGGCGCAGAATTTATATTCTTTTTACTTCACGAACTGTCTTCGCATTCGAAGTTTACGCAGCTCACCTGTATAACAAACTGATTTTTATCGCACTTTGCATCCCGTCATGTTAAAATTGGCAGCATCTCGAAGTTACGCGTATTTCAAGTTTTTGTTAGTTTTAATTCTGTAGAATTTCTTTTTAAAAAGACAAAAGGTTTTAAAAATTATAAATGGCTTATTAAACTGCCATATAATAAATGTGATTGCTCTATCATTCGACTTCTCACACACATTTTCTCTAATTCGCTCTCATACACACGGTTAATTATTTCCTTTATCACATTCTCTCCCTTTCTCGTACTCATTTCCTCATTCTTTCAAAAATCTTGGTTACTAACCTACTTGTGAATATCGCGCTGTTCAACATCGCGTTGAAATATGCAAAACGAATCCACTATCAGCGCAATATCCTTACACTTCTTTTTAATAGTTTTATTAAATCGGTACTACTTATATAGTACTTCGAGATATATATATATATATATATGTATATATTTATATCAAGTAAAGGCCACGAGTGTGTTCAATATAAAATTACTAATCGCTGTGTCGAAATCGCTCTCGTACGAAAATAGTTTGGTAGGACTTTTACCAATAGTAGTAAATAGATAGGCCATGTCATCGTTTAACTTGGGGTGACGGATTGCGCTGCAATAACAATTTGTGTGTGATTTCACAAGGAAACAATCGCAAAACGTTTGTCCTTGCAACATTTGTGAAAATTTATCCAATAACTGTTTTCAACGTATTTAAATGTGCGAGATACTTGTATCTCCAATATTTTTAATTATTTCAGTCAGATTTTCCAAGAAAATGCCAAGATAGAACCACGTGCCACGTTTCCTCGTTCGAGAGACGGTCGCTGTACGAAGTTAAGAGTGAAAAGTTTTACGTCTAAATGTCTATCGCTACAATATAAACCATATGTGTGCCCTATCTCGATTTCTCTATGGCTGGTGTTTAGAAATGGCTTATAACGAATTGCCAAATAAACTATCAAATGTCACGTAAGTTCCACGGATAAGAGGCCGAGACAACTTTCACAAACAACTCCAAACGTACACCTTTGCTTTTCACACCCTTATTCCGTAACTTAAAACAATAATTCTGATGTATCGTTAGCGCATCGTTGCGCAGAATCTGTGATACATTTTTATCTGCGCAAGGATTTGTAATAGCATAAGCATGTGTTATGTCTTTAACCCATGCGTTTAAAGTTACAGAATAATTTAACCCGCGCTGTCTACAAACTATGGCCCGAATTAAGCGTACAAACAGAACCATCCATTAACGGGTAACGACCGCGAGTATATCGCCGCGACGCGTGTGACGATAGTGGTGATATGGTGGTGCTACTGGCGGTGTAGGCCTTTTTCTCGAAGGCGAATCCTTATCGTCGAGGACGGATGATGACGTGACGGCGCGATAAGGACCGCGACGAGCGGAATAGAATAAAAAAACAGTGGGAAACCAGCAGTGAAGATAAGCGTCTCGCAACCCGTGTAATAATAATAACCGGCAGTAATATTTATTGTGAAACAAAACAATACTGGCACCTCGATATATCGAGATATTCTTCCGACGCAGAAAAAAAAAACAGGTTAAGTAACAGACGGTAACAGATTGAGAATCACAATT
Source organism: Pseudomyrmex pallidus (assembly GCA_014825455.1). Classification (NCBI taxonomy): domain Eukaryota; kingdom Metazoa; phylum Arthropoda; class Insecta; order Hymenoptera; family Formicidae; genus Pseudomyrmex; species Pseudomyrmex pallidus. The sequence continues at coordinate 36,343 of QVNV01025636.1, read as the reverse complement.
TCCTTGTCATTCCAGCGAGAGAATAGCCTGCTCGAAGCGAAATATACAATGAAAGATAAAATATTGGAACAACCATACACATAGAATTGATCGAACGAATGACAGATAAACTAAAAAGTAAAGATTATCGCTTTTGCAGACGACTTCCCGCGTAAAATAGCAAGAAAATTTGCTCAATTTCCGTGAAACATACATGCTATTTCCGGATAGAGTCAATCATGCAGCGTTAATTATGGAAAAATTACATGGAAGACGGCGCGAGTCGCTTTCTCTCATTCCGTTCCTCGCCGCAAACGTTTGAGAGCTTTGATTATCGGTTTTTGCATGAAGGTATAGAATCGTCATATCGAAACGTCGTTTAACGCGAAAATTATTCGCAATGTCCAATATGCGGATACATAAGTTACGCGTTATTCGCAGATTCAAAAAAATTGAAGTTAATTTTTATCGAAAGTGTTATTCAAAATAATTCTTATACATCATTGTAGAATCTATACCTCTCTACGTTTCTCTTTTTCTTTCTGTTTATATTCCTCTCTTCATCGCTTTATCTCGTTTATCTTGTTATCATTTTACTGCATTTCCCGCTTCCGCGAAGTCAGGTGAGATGTTGAAGATAGGAAAGGACGTAAATAAAGGTAATAAATGCGCGTCATCACTTTACATGTTTTCGAACTGATCGACGCGACGTTTAGTATTGCCCTTGCGGATTTCGCGCAGCGTCTTGTACTTGTCACGACCTTGACGTACATTTTCTCTGTGGATTTTATCCATCACCGTCTCTTTGGATTCGTCGCGTGACTGGGCAAGATCTTGCTTCAACGCCTGCCAATTATAAAATTTAATAGAATGTTTTATATTAGTACAAAAATTTTAATCGTATACAGTTACAAGATAACTTTAAATTAATTTATATATTTTCTGTAATAGTAATATATACCTTCAATTGATCGTGAAGACGTTCGTTTCTCTCTGCCAGAGTGCGTCGCTCCTCGACGGGATCGATTATCGACTCGTCAGTTGCAAGATCCTTGGTGACGTCACCGGGAGGAACTTCGTCCTCGCCCTCTTCTTCGCCTTCTTCATTTTCCTCAACGTGATGATGATGCGGAGTCTGATTAGCTTGATATTGACGATCGGCTTCTTCTTGTCTCAGCCTTGCATATTAAGTAGTATAGCAATTAAGTAAGATTACAGTTAAGAAATAATGGTAAAAAAGAAAAAAATAATGGTAAAAGAAAACTGTTTATACTTGGCAGCTTCAAACTCAGCCTGTAATCTCCTGGCTTCTGCGTCTTTAGCCTCCACTTCGGATTGTATGCGTTGCACTTCCTCTTGCTTGGTTCTTATCTCTTGCTCGAGTTTGGCGCGCTCTGCAGCTTCCATTTCATGTGAAAGTTCTAACTTCTCCATCATCGCCGTCAATTCCTGCATTATGCAAAATAAATGTGCAATACAATCGGAGTAGTTGATAAAAGTAGAAATAAACATTGAATATCTTTGAATATTAAGTACAATTATGAGAGAAGACTCACCTTTTGGCGATTTTCGAGTTCTTCTTTAGCAGCTTGCAACTGTTTCAGTTGTTCCTCAAGGCGACGAATCATTTCCTGAGCTTCGTTCAGTTCTGCCTGCCGCCTGTCCATTTCTTCCGCCATATTTCTTAGCCTTTCCTCGTACTCTTGCTGTTTTTTCTCCGCGCGTTCACGAGCAGCTATTTCCAGTTGCAATTTTTCCCTCTGTTGCTGTTTCGCGATCTTTTCGTCTCTGGCTTGAGCCTAATCAAAGACAAATTTGTATTATAACTTTATATTTAATATCAAGTCTTAATATTCATCATACTAAAGTAAAATGTACTTTAACTTTATAAAATATTTTGTTCATTACTTTAATTACTTTAGATAAGTTCAATATGCTACGTTAACGTGTTACGTAAAACGATGTCAAATATGCTAATCACTAGTGATAACGTTACATAATCAGCTATAGATAAGTAAATGCACCAAGAACTCACTTTCACTGATTTCGTGGGGCTCAGTGATACAATACTACACTATGTCTGTATATTCAACACAATCTTCCGTACCTTCATCTGCTGTACGTCGATCGTGTCCGGCTTACGTCTGCGCATGTAAAGCTCGTGATTACCCATACATAGCGCAAGAATTCTCTTGTTAATCTTGACTCGGGTGGCGAAAAATACAAAGTCCGGTGCCTTCTTGTCGATTGGCTTGATTATGAATTTCTTATCGTTGAACGAGATATTCCGTATCTCGGACCACGGGAAGCCGATTTTCGGTGTAAGCTTATCATCCTTCTCGTAGATGTTCAAACCTAAAGCATCCACACCCAACCAAAGGTCTGTGCCTTTCTTGTTGCGAATTTCAAAGTAATTCACACCATACATCTCTAAGTCCTACGAAAAACAAAATTCACGAAAAATACTAAAACGATACCGATAACACCAAATTCAAAAGTAGCAGTATTTTTTAACTTTTCGCGTGGCAAAATATTTTGTAATGGAAAATAATAACATTCTTGGAAAGAAAAAAATACTGCTTAACGTACAGGAACATTCAGTTTCTTTTTAAATACAGAATCGTAAAATATAAGTATTCCATAAAAATATAAAACAAATATTCTTTAAGAATTTATAAACTACAAATTTCTTTTAAGCCAAACTATACAAAAGTAGGATATTCTAATACGTTATTGTAGATTAAGATTACAGTTATTTCTTTTGTACGATTCAAGCAAGATACCTGAGCAATTTTCAGATACTCCATCATTGCATCTTCTCGCAGCATACCACGATGTTCTTGCCACCAATTTGTAATGGAACTGTCCCATTCCTCCTTGCTCATCTTATGTTGATCCACAACACGCTGTGGTAACAAACGGTCGTTTGCCAAGAAGCCAGCAGGATGGCTACCCTTCTGATAGTCTCCGTGTCTCGCTTGGACAGCATACGAGGCCAACAGAACGGATGTTTCCGGTGGACAATATATTTCGTCTGTAAGGATAGCATTCTTTACCTGCAATCAAAACATTAATAATAGTTCCAATTAATATCAATTTAATTTATAAACAATTTAAATAGAAATATGTAATATAATAATGTGTACCTGAAGATAAAAGAGTCGGAGTGTAATGTCTTGTATCAGTTCCTCAGCAACGTCTTCAGGGTAGAATTTTGCGCGGAACTTGAACTGCAGTGGCGTCTCCTTCTTGACTTCCTGGTTCATTACCTGCAAATACGTAGAATATAAATAATTCAGTTAAAATTATTTGTCATTTTACGAAAGATCACATTTGATGCTCAAACGTGAAAGCGTGCATTTTATAGATTGCACTTAACAAGTAGACATGCGAATAAATAATTTCCGTAATGTGAAAATCAGATGACTTCAGTGCTTTTGTGTGAGCGTGTATGTATTCGTGTAAATATCCATGAATTGTGCAAATAGTCAATAATATTCTTTCATTGATCCTAAAATATATGCCGATTAAAAATATTATAGTATTACAATTTTGTTTATTGTCGTAATAAACTATCGCAAAAGTGAAAGTAAAAGAAATAAACAAAAGACGGGAGAGAAAGAGGAAAAGAAAAAGGGTAAAAAAGGCAGAACTATTCTATTATCAATACAATTACAATTTTAGTAATAACTCACGTATAAGTAAGGAACTTTTTCATTATTGATACACATTTCCGATAAATAGAATTGACAGTCTTTCCAAAGGCGGAGATACAGCAAAGAATTAATCACGATATAATCAGTCACATCACGTCACATTAAAAGCATTCTCGAACTGATAAATGTCTTCTAGATTGCTAAGCATAAAAATATTTCAAACTGCGGCTCTATGTGCGACAAATGCATTTGCATGATCTATTCTCGAAAGTATGCATAAAGCGTATATTAATGAGTTATAATTTTCTATTCAGGTATATCACTAAAAGAACTTACGTCACGATATTAATCAGCTTATCGAGAGGTTCAGACCTCTCTATTGTCGATTATTTATTTATAATTAGCGATGAAGAAAAACATATTGAATGGAAAAGCATTCTTATCGGATAAATACTAAAAGCGTTACTGATTGGCGCAAAAATCAATGCGAGTATAGTTTTGTACATGAATATATAGAAAAAACTGCAATAAAAAAGTTTAGTTATTATGCACTTTGTGAGAGAGCGATGAAAGAGCCAAATTAAAACCCATCTTTGAATAAATTAAATGTATAAATAAATACAATTTCCTCTGAATTAATGAAATGTATTTTTCATCATCTAACGATCAATCTTATCTGACTATATAATGTGAACTCAAACATACAGCTATGAATGAAAAATCAAACGAGCACTGATATGTGTTATTATTTCTACTTTCTGGAGGATTTAAAAAACAGGATTTTTCTCTTTTTGAGATTTCAACAAAGAATAAAAACGCAGGGACCAACAAACAATTCTTTAGAATTCTTACGTGACAGATTTTTTGTAGGCCGCAAGGAACCACCTGTAATTAGTTGCTAGTGTCACATATTGCTTACACAATCTCAGTGTTATTGATGTAATGTGTGCGTTTGAAGAAGATGGTGATTTGAATGTTTAGTAATGCAGACAAACAAAAACGGAAATATAAATAAAAACTAAATTCATAAAAGTAGTAGAAAACTTGTTTAAGTAACCTTGTATATACAACTCGTCATTATAAATATTATAGTTCACAATAAGTATACATTTTCGAAAATAATTTTATCTTATCGGTAAGTAAGCTAACAATATGGAAGTTTCAGCACACATGCACACGTGATTAATCGTGTAATATTACGTACATCCGCCAGACAAAAATAACAATGAATAATTAGGTCATGGAAAAACTCCATGTTTTTCATTTTGATCTGCGTTTTCTGTAAGTTAAACGCATTTCAAAGATCACAAAAACCTACCAGTCATGTTTGCGATCGCGCGGCATAGAAATATGCCTTCTTATCAAATAACGTATAATTTTGTCGTTATTTTTATGTAGATCTGACGGCTCGTTTGACGATAACAAGCACGTCTTGTGTATTATATTCTCTTCTTATTTAGTTAGATGCAGACATTTGTAAGAAAATGTTACACAAGTCTTCGGTACAGAACGTTTCAGAAAAAAGAGCTCGTGCATCACTTTTCGTTGGCATGCAACACAATTTACATACAAAACTCGCTACTTAAACGGTAATTCGTCCACACTTACCCTAGACAATAACGAAAGTCCACTCTTCCAGTTGTTAGTATTGCGGTTGGCATGCGTTCAAAGAATAAAAATACGATAAAAAGTTAAAGTATTGTGATATAAAATCATCCCGCGTATCTCGGCTACGAACGTATGTCCTTGAAATTACCGATATTCTAAATAATCCGAGATTTATCAAGTAAACTATATAAATAGGATATATTCTGATGCAGCGTATGCAATGACAATAATTTCAAAGATTGTCGTGAGCACGAGAAATATTTTTTGTTTGCGTCAGCAGAAGTGTTGTCTTAAGTTTAATTGTAAAATCCTAATATTCTCCAAGCGATGTAATATTGGTTCAGAATGATAACCTGACAATTATAATTTTATTGCTCTACAATAGTTTTTTTATTTAAAAAAAAACTATTAAGAACAAAGAAACTTCAGATTTTATCTAATAGACTTCAAAAACTACATATAATATTTTATACAATTATACTAAAACTACGAGAAATTATTTTTACAATTTGATTTTTTTTTAATTTGATTTCCGATATCCATATTACGAAGAACGTAATCGATTCTCGATCGATTCATCTTCAACAGTCGTACGATGTGAATGATTTACATGCGAGGTCTTAACGCGGCCTTAACAGTATATTCGCGCTTGCAGAAACACATGGCGGGAGAGAGACGCGGAAAGGAGGATACCGGACTGAGAGAATGACACGCGGAAAACGTATGTGCCGACCCGCTAGAATCCTGGTAATGCGCGACGGGTTACGTAACAGTCCACAGTCCGCGACCGAGAAGCGCACCTGTATTGTAAAACTTTTTTTTTGACTTGTAACATGTTACAGAGCCACGATCCGCCGCCGCGATGATCAAGCATCCGCAGAAAGCCTTGTGCCGGAGTCCTTGAAACATCCGTGCACAGTTTGTGCTTCGAGGTGACTTTTACGCGACACCTTTATCACACAGTCGTGACGTGTCAGACAGTGACACTTGCACGACAATAAGATTAGGTATTGTCGAAGTGCACTCTGACAAACAAAGAAAATGCAGTTTTCATGGGACATTTCAAACTGCATTTATTTCATTAAAAAGATAGTAAAACTTATTTATAAAGTTGCTTTTTTTATATTCAATTTAAATATATCTAAAATTTTTTGAAAAACATATTTTGTTACTATAATTTTGTATCAAAGCGCATGTTTGCTTTAATTTTCTGCTCCCCAGAATAAATTCCAATGGTAATCGTGCCTAAAAAGTACAAACATTCGAACGCGTCGTGCTTCACGGTTGTTACAACGAATTATGATGCAATTAACGATAAATTCATCGCACCGTTAATTATGAAACGTGCACGTCCAAGCACAATTGGAGAAACATTAGCCATATCACAGAAATTACTTATCACGGAATTCCAACAATGTCTTAGATAGGTGATAAGACCGTTTAGTTTATCGCGTTATTAATAAAATTCCATAAGATTATTCGCGTCATTTTCAGAAAATTCATTTTTTAGAGAAATAAGTTGTTTAACAAGTGAGATAAATATTTTTGTGAACAATGGTTTGAACGTCTTTTTGCTTCGGCAAATTATATTTAAATAAAAAGAGAAAGTAGTAAAGCAAAAAGTATCACAATATAATATTTATTTCAATATAGGTTACACCATGGCAATTTAATGCAAGAAAGAATTTCTTCATTGAGCCTTTGAGAGAAAGAAGGAACGGGTAATAATGTAATCTCAACAAGCGTATCGCGCAAGACAAACATTCGCAATTTGCGCGAGAGTCGACCTCTATATTAAAAGGTTAATATGAATCCTAATTGGGAGAAAGTGACGCAGTAACTAAGACTTAAGAGAAAAGCGGAGTAATAAAAGATAACGCGTGGCAAATTAAGGTCTAATGTTTACCATATAATTCAATTACAGGATGAGCTAAAAGAGTAAACTAAACCGATAGTTTACTTTGAATAATATTTGAGTAAGTAAAGAAAAAAAATATTAAAAAAAAAAAGAATTGTTACATCATAGCTCTTTAAATTAATTTTCTATCAATTTCTCAGCAAATCTATCCAAACATTATCTTTGCTTTATCATAAATAACCAATTGTAACATTTTACACACACTTTCTTGCGAGAAGAAATTTCTTGGGTAATTCTTCATCGCGTGACTCATCGGACGGTATTTTCATACAACTGACGTAACACGCTCGATTGGATCGTTTAATAAGCGATACGCGTATCAGTCGGACAATACGCGAGGGCGGTTGTCTCTGTGTGTTCATCCTCTTTCTCGTTTTTCTCTTTTATCGCAACCGCGGAGCGATAAGAGATTCGCTTCTGCAAAGATCGTGACGGAACGTCTTCATTTCTTTTTAATCTCAGTAAGTCTTGCAAGATTTACGAAATGTTTATCTAGTCTGCAAATTTATATCTTTTTTGAGAGAGAGAGAGAGTGAAAAGTTATGTTTTATAAATAATTCGTCGAACAAGTCATGCAGTTCTTTTATTTTTAAAGTGAATAATTGAAAAGAATTTTTTCACAAATTTAGATTTAATAAAAAGTAGATTTGAATATTAACTGTAAAGTAGTTAAAAGTATTGAGAAAGGTAAAAACTAGAAATGATCAATTGCTTCGACATTTTCGCTCAAGAAACATCGATTTCAAACCGGTCAAAGAACCTGTAGGTGAAAGGTGATGTGCGTTGAGTCCGGAGAGATATCTGCGGATGTGACTTTTATATAGCTCTATCATCCTTTCCCTCTGTTTCTTCATAAATATTTGTAATAAAAACAAACTTGTAAATATGCTTATTTTTCTAAAATCCTTGGTTTTTTTTTACTATTATCCTACTTATAAAACAATAGTGTCATCCTACGTGTAACTAATCACCAGCAGTTTATTTTTCCATCGTTTCACACCTCTCTTTCCTGTCAGAACGTGTTTCGGGCGCGTGTCCTTTCGAGCTCTTACCAGACTGTCCTCAAACTCGTCGTCGTCTGTGTCCGAGTCCGAGCAGCCTCTCAACTTTCGAACTTTCTTTTTCACTTCCTTCTTCACCACCCTTACTATCGCGCTTTCCGGCTGCGTACAATAGTTGTTGTCATTAAAAGGAAAACTTGGCGAATTCTTTGCGAAACGCGGAGCAGCGCTAATTGGAAGGGGCTCATTACAAAGGTGTGAACTGAGGAATCATCTTAGTCGAGCAAACAAAATTACATCAACGATTTTACTATATCCACATTAAAAACCAATGAGTCATTGATTACGTACTGCTACACAATAATCTGATATCTATAATAACAGATAACTTAGAATTGCACTATCTAATCTCTAGTGATGCTAAATTAATATATATTGTCTCTCGTACATCAGATTAACTAGTCATTTAAAAAATCGCAGTAAGTCACAATAGATAAGAAGTATGTAACTTGATCCTTACACGCTTCTCTTTATGATTTTATGAGCTACAAATATTGTTATTATAAACTTAAAGCAAGTGTTTGAAAATATTTCTAATTAAAGAAACTAAATACGAAGCTAAAACTGCGTTTTAAATACAAATTGTACATTTTTATATCATCTTCAAAATAGTTTAGCGAGAGAAAGTTCATAAATTCTTGTTCGCATTATAAATATGAGTTACAACAAGGAATTGCAGAAGATGTTTCCTCGTGTGTATAACACGTTGACCTGTTTAATTTTTTCCCATCTTTGTTTTCCACTAGCTATTCACCCGCGATGGAATCTAGCTCTGATGTTTTATGGATCACACGGAAGTGTGCTAACATCGGCGCATATTTAAGTGCACTTTTACGGTACATACAAATAGCGATATATAAATTTGACGAACTCTACGGAGAGACAAATAGAGGCAATTGTTTTTACATTTTTGAGTTCAAAAACTAAAACTGCATAACAATTCAATTTTTCTCTACAATAAATCTACTTTTACTATCTAGATAGACGCTAAATTATTGTATTATGTATAAGAATCATTTCTACGCGAAATGTTCACAAGTTTCAAAAAAATATTACACTTAAACTACTTCCGTGCCAGCTGGTTTTCAGTGACCGGCCGTATCTGTATCTAACCACAAGCAATTTTCACTTCACCTGGCGAGCACCTGTCGTGGCGGTTTTTCTCTGTTTTCCTGTCAGACATGTTTGAAAGTCCACGTAAACGTTCAACTCTATGACAAGGCACAAAAAATCTCTTACAAAAGTTGCCGCCGACGAGAAAATCGCCGATTTGCTGAAAAAGGCGAACAGTCGTCGGGTGATAAGTGGCGACTGTGTCAAGGTGAAGGCGCGTCGTCTCCGGCATTAACCAGCCGGTGAAAGCAGATGAAGTGCTGCTTGGTCTTTGTAACTGTACTTGAAAATTTAAGTCACTCGATTCCCGAACAAGTAACATAAAACGGAAATTACGTAGTTAATCACCGAACCAGCGATATATTAATACTTAAAAAACGATTACGCTGATTTGATTCATGATACTTAAAAAACAATCACTGATTCTTTTATAATTTGGATATTTAAAGCAAGAAGTTTGTTTTTCCTCTGAGATACGTTCGGAATATCGTGATAAAAATTTATCTACATTTAGTCAGATTTTTTGGAAATTTTTTTTTCAACGGAAATTGCTCTTGACTAAATGCCAGAATCCGTGGAACTACACGTACAAATCTTACGCGAAGAAGAATAGGGTAAGCCTCGAAAGTTTCTCGAACTCGGTTTGATACGCATCGAGAGTCCTCATTCCTGGACAAGTCGCAATTCTCGAGAGTCAATAAAAGGAGTATTTGATATATACATTTCAATATTTTCCAATAATTTTGATGCAAATTAGCATAAAATAACAATTTACATAATTTAAAAATTATGTAGACTATGAAGCAAGAAATACGAGACACTTTCACAAAAATTGTATACAGACTTTTAATTTCTAAAACAATGTGTACGCTTATCGAGATAAATAATAACGACTTTAAAAGTGAATTTTAAATAATATTTGCGATTCTCTACACACTCGGGATATTCTACGAAGGAGGAAAGTTGTGCACTTCTGTATGACGTCTTTGAGCAATAACGTCAGACACAGCAACCGCACTCGCGGGTACGTTGCAAACAGAAAAAGAACCATAAGAACGTCGAACACGTGTCTCGCACTTGAAAGCCGATGACATCAGTATTTGTCACCGACAAACTAAGATCTAAGAAACCAAGACGTCTTTTATCATTGCTACGTAAATGATAGAATTTAATAAAAAGCTGTCGCATGTCAATCACACGCAATGTCTTACAACAAAAACACTTAAAAAGAGAAAATTAGAGTAAAACAAGAGAAAACTTACATAAATAAAAAGAAAGACTAAAAAGAATTAAAAAATAATAAATTAAGAAAATAAATATTATACATAAAACGGAAGAAAATATATAATTAGATACAAATATTAATGATCCATAACGAAATATAAAACAACGTATAGATAAATACATAACCAAAGGAATTTAAGGAAGCATAATCCTAAACCATCTAAACTGCCATGTTGCAGACGCCTAAAAACAGGTTTCGTGTGAACCGGCGGGACGCGTAGAATATTCCGACACTATCGGCCGTTATTTAAAACCCTTATACAATATATTGCCAGGGCACTTGCTGCGTACAATTCCTTAGGAAGTCAGCAATTACTTGCTACTTCGTGCATTAATTCCATATACTTTGCGTGTGCGTAAGCGTAAATCTGATGCACACTCGACCACGAAGTGAACCGTATGCAAGACAAAAAATCTGATACATCTAATTTGCAACTCTGACTGCAACAAAACTAAGTAACTCATCGAAACTCACTATTGTATTTTATGCTTTAAAAAACTTCGATAAAAATTTCTTTCTTTCTGTTGTTAAGAAACTTGTTGAAAGTATACACATGTGTGTACTTTTCTTAAGAGACTCAATTATTGCTTTCATTAATGTTTAATATCATTATTAATGATTAAATAATGTTAGTATTACTCCGCTAAAGCGATAGGACTTTGTTTAATCTAATAAATTTGAAATAAAATTTTTTTTTGACATCATTTCCGATGTATCCACATCGATACGCGCGGGTGAGTCTCGTATGTCACGCGAGAATGATGGTATAATGTCGCAACCCACGCAGTTCGGCTCTGTGCCACCGAAAGCTGATCAGGTGGAATTTTGCTTGCAGTAAAGCCTATGTCACACTACGGATTGGGATTGAGATTGGATTGAAATTTGACCAATCAGAAGAAAGGAAACCAATCCTAAGTTTACTGATCTTTGCTCTGATTGGCCAAATTGCAATCCAATCTCAATCTCAATCCGTAGTGTGACATAGGCTTAAACATCTTTGAACTACAGACTAGAGCAAGAGGTTTTATAACCGATTTCAACCATTATTGTGGCTAAAATACTCTTGAAATGAATATTCGTACAATATAAAGCAATTTTTATTGCACAGACTTATTTGAGAGGATGAAGAGAGATTGTGCAATATAAAAATTCGGAACTATCGAGAAGAGAGTTAGTTTTTAAATTTGGCTATGAGTAGAGAGATTATAAGCAGAAAGCAGGATAAAGCGTAGGAATAAATATGCGAGTAAATCCTACCTTTTTGTATAGTTTTATCCAAGTAAGGTCGCCCTTATTGTCAGTATATTGCAGACCGAAAAACCACACCTCACGTAACCCGATCGTCTTCACTACCTGATCAAACAATTGCTTTCCGGTGGTTGTCTGCTGGATCGCGAATTCCAGCTCCGCATCCATCGTCGTCACCCTCACGTTCATCTTCATGCAACAGCATATGCAAATAAAACGACACAATCAGATAAGTGAAACACAATCGCCCGAAACAGAACGAGACCGATTTTTTTATTTTCATACACAAAATCATCAATACTTTTTTTTGTATATTTAAAACATGTACTATGTTGTAAGAAAGTATATAAAGTTCTTTCTCTTTTTCGTGTGTTGAAATTTCGCAGATAAAATGCACAATATTCAATTATACTTTGAATGCACATGTACGTAGAAGAGGTAATAAGTTTCGAATTTACCATCTTGCCGCCGGCGACCATGTTTGCGAGATTCGTCTGACACCTTTGCACCAAGAATTTACTGATAAAATTCACGACGTGAGAGAACACACTCTCTTTCTCTTTTTTCGTGAGTATTTGTGAATAAACACACGAAATGGAAGCGTCGGATACACGATACGGCGTTCGATAACGTCTATAGTGCAAAATTCGACGTTGGATACGAGCGCGAAACGGCCTTCGCCGGTTTCTTCGACTGGACACAATGGGCCGGGACGACGCAAAGTGCAACCGGCACGATTATTCCTCTCTTGCTCACTCCTCTAACGTTCCCGTGGATACACGACGCGACGCGCAACGGTGCAACGCTTCCCCCGCTCTGAAAGAGCGCGCGGAACAGCGTGTAAGCGTCGGTCACGTGAGAAGGCCGGTCTGCGGCACGTCGACCAATCGCGAACCGCCGAACGACGGCCGATACCGGGAACCGGCGGAAGGAAGCGACCGCGCCTGGTTCGAGCTCTGCGCGTATGCAATATATGTAACGTCAAGAGCGTTTTCGGAAACCGACGACAGATTACGCTGATTGGTGAACGCGCGTGCGACCGTTGCGCGCACAAAGCTGTTGATTTGATTATGTAATTTTTTTGTCGCGACTGCGGATTTCCTGAGGATGCGGAAGTTCGAAGCACGCGCTTGTCTTTGCGCGACAACTTCCTATGTCGTTTTAAAATGCCGGAGCGTGGGCGATATGCGTGGAACGAACGCTATTTGTATCGCTATTTGTTGAGTCTGATACGAGATACATATGTACATACGTCTCGACGCAATCAGCGGATCTTGTTTCAAACTGACTTGAATTCTTGTATCAAAGTCTACGCGATAATAATTTCAATTTAAGATTTATACTCGATTAATTAGTGTGGTATACTATAAAATATTCTAAATAATTGAATAGTTCAATATTTTTATATAAATTTACAATATATTGAATGTTTTAATACCGGAACAGACAGTTTTGACGCAACAAGTTTCCAGTATATGTTTGTCCGCAAAAATATATAATCACGAAATTTAAGATTTTTTTCAGAAAAGAATAGCTTATGCTCTGTCTCAAACGTTTAAAAGTATATAATTTTGTAGCACAGAATTCTAAAATAAATTTTACATTTTACGTTTGTTTTTTGAAGAACACTTTAACCACTTCTTTAACAATTTTGTGACACGAGTGAGTAGAAAGATATAGATATTCCTTGCGGACTTCAGATGCGTTAAAGGCCGATATGCCTTTCACATTGCGATATCGCATTCCTTACATTGCCACCGACCTACAAGATGTTTTAAATAACTTGAAACACAACTTGCAATTCTTTTTAATTGTATTCACTATACTAAAACAAGTTCGTTTTAGTAAAAATCTGAAATATATACATATATAAATTAGATCTTTAACACATTTTTAACTTAGTTTAAATATCTATATCTTTTAAGACAACAGACATAAATTTTTGTTCACTTACATGTTGTGTAAATTACCGAGTTTACTTAAAAAAAAGTGCGAAAACTAAAAAGATAATAATTTCTTATGTAATAAGCATACTCGTTAAATAGGCCACGTAAAAAAGAATTCAACTGTGAACGTCATACAAGACATCCATCTACATAATAGTACGTACGACGTTTTATTTCTGCGCGCAAGTGTTCATTACTGCCGATTCCAATAAAAGATATCACCTTATGTAATGTTTGAAAAAAGCGTTTTAAATACTGCTGCATCTTCGTCAGAGAGAATACGTGCGCTACGGTTTCCTGTATTATTCACCGTTTCTTTACTGTGCAGCAGATAACACGATACGTATCTCCTTCCGTCTTCCCCCGACGTTAAAAATAAAATCAGTCAAGAGATCTTTTAGTCAGGAGATACTCAACAGAAAAATCGCTGTAACTTCTCTAAATTTTCATGCTGTAACAGTCGACATAATTTACTTTCCAATGTAAAAGCAATTTACATGAATATGTTTTTATCGCGTGCTTTTTTATTGCATTAGAAAATTAGTAAAAATTATGTGATATTCTTTTTTTCAAATATCTTTGGCTTTGATCTCCTCGCCAGTTTTTTTACGAAGTCATTCGTGGTTGTTATTCATACGAGTAAATTAGGTGCAATCTTATCGTACATAAAAATTATTGCAAAGTGAACACAGACGTGACATTTATGTACAATACTACAGCAGGACGACGTTTGATAAATATGTACATGTAGATTCTGCGAAATTGTACTTTTTGATATTTTAATACTTTGTTAACAATTCAAAGTATACATACAATATCAAAGTATTGATTAAAAGTTACTTCAAATCGTTAGAATACGTACCGACTTCGGCATCGTGGCAGTTGTATTGTCTCGCACTCAACAATGGAACTATTCCTCTGAAACAAAAACGGAATATAATAAAATCTCATGTACTTTCAAATAATACATTATTGAATAAAGCTATGAAAAATAATTAAATAGAATCATCCAAAATTTAAGGGATATCAAAAAAATATTGACTTCATACATATTACGTGGTCACATCTGATTCAACAAGTGACATATATCGATCATTGACGTCAAAAAACTTTTGAATACAGTAAGTACATGACATTTAATTTTTAATCCGCCACATTTTTTAGACAAATATAAGACTCGAAGAAGTATAACAATTGTTTTCGTGACACAGTTTAGAAAGACGATTTTTATCAGAATGTTTATGATGGAAAGCTGGAATGTTATATCATAGAATAGTAGTTAGTTTTGATTATACATTTTGCAAATCTTGTATTAATTTTTTCACTATAAGTATTATCAGCGAAAATAATTATAAATAACGACAATGATGAAAGCAGCGCGAAGATTGCGTAAGTGATTTTTTCTGTTTCTTTAATTGATCGAGATAACTATAAAAATGACACGACTGTCATACAGTTACCGTTACTTAATATTCTAATGTAGATTGATTAATCAAATGTTCGGGGATTCCGTATATCGAGGATTTTTTAAATAATAATAAACAGTTGAGAAGAATAAAACAAAAAAAAACAAATGTTTAAGAGACTACTGTATGATAAAACGCATTTATTATTACTATTACCGAATGAATTGCATACTTGACTGAGTAATTGTAAAACTCATTTATTCATTTAACGCATCGTTGCCAATGATTTTAATTACAGGTACTTTAAGTATCGCGCGAGAACGTCGTTATTAACCATTTTGCAATAATGAAAATATTATATAACCATTTAATAGCAAACCATTATATGTATTTCTAAATACACACACATCCAACAATTATTATTAATAATTCCTTTTATTTTGTTACTTTTTCACTCTTCTTCACTTTGTTTCTTGTTTCTCTCTGAACTTTGTAATCTTTTCAACATAAACATCTGTAACATTTTTTAATGCTCATGTGTAATACGGAGACACGTTCGTGCGTCGAAAAATCAGAGAGGGACACGCATGAGTTATAGTACAAATACACGTGACCGACATTCGTTCTAATGAGGAGTGCCCGAGTTCATCGAGCTGCGTCGTCTAGAATGTCCCCTCTTTGTTTAGGGACTGACAGTTCGTTCAATTACACGGTATCTCTTGCTTTTTCGAACTTTGTCACCAAAAAATCGATTTTAATTTATTTAAATAACCGTAACATTTAATGCGAGACAACGCAACAATCTCACATTTCCGATAAAAAAAGAATATTACGTTAAACCTTGCTAAACACTAAACGATGACTCATTCGCGGTTTTTGTCAATGAAAAACCTCTAGATGGTGATATTTCCTACGTTATATGTTATTTCGAACGTATTACGCGACAAAATCGCAAGTATAAAAAAATATTGTTCTTACAATAACATATACGTCACCGCATCGTATTTTTTAAACGATTAGAACAGAGATATGTTATATAAACGCTATCTATCAATTGTACTATCAAATTTTGCTCTGGGCCTTATCTTAATTAATTGTTAATGTCTCAGATAACTTTGTGAATTTGCGATAAAGAAAATTCCATAGCGGTCATTTAAGTCGTACATACGGTATTTTCAGCGATAGATATAACTGTCTAATTATCGTTCCGTGTTTACATTTGATGTGATCTTGACATTGAGCAAATACGGATAAAATTTGCGCCACGACATTTAAACGCTTATCTTCATGTAGCGCCACTTAACGTTAAATGTGACCACTGTTAACGTAAATGTAACGTGTGCGTGCGATTTTACCGTAAAACTTTTATAATAAAAAGGTGGAGATCTTCAGAGATGTAAGATAACGATTATATGTTTTTGTCGTTAAATGTGTAGCTATAGTAAGAATCTCAGATAGCTTTAAATCAGATCATTTGTCTCGAGGTCATTCAGTGACAAGTTCTACTTTCACGGATTGTGATGTCATTGTTTATTGATATATTTTTTCATCATAACATATTTTATGACACAAGTGTAGTAATCAAATATGTTTGTACTTATTATAATTCGTTTACTGTAAGTTATATAAATGTTTAAGAGGGGCATATTTATATATTATTTTGTATGTCATAAATAAATTATATATAAATTGCATAATGTACACAATCATCTCATTTGAATGACAAGATTACGCATACAAATGCAAGTCGTAATTAACTGTATGCTGAATTCGATACATGTGCAATTAGCAGACTTACGTGACAATATCCGGTTTTTCTTTTAGACAAGCGCCATAATAAACAGAACAAAGCGCGGAAACTAGTGGAATTGTAGAAAAGTAGTGAATTTAATCTTTTAGATATTTAAAAACTGGTTCGAATATAATATACGTATATGCAATGTAAAAAAGTTTTAACGAATTACATATTATTAATTTTAAAACTATATATGTGATATATATATACCTATATATATACATATATATATATTATTAAAAAATATAACTTAAAATAAAACCACAATATGTATATCTAGTTGTACCGATTTCAAAGTCTCGAACCATGTTTTGCTACGAGAAATACACGTCCTTCACCAGATTCCTTACATTCATGTTCTGCGATTGATTTCTAAATCAATGAAGATTGACAGTAAAACGAAAATATCAACAGTTGTTAGCGGAAGGAAGCTGTACGATATGCCACAATAATCCTTGCTATGTATGTGACTGAAAATGATAAACACCCTTGTGAGAGTATCGGCGTGTGAACACACGACGATGATTCAATCTGACTTCAGAGAGTCATGATAAATTCGGATATAACGTTATCACCACAAAATTGAATACTTTGTTCTTTTATATATTCTTTTCAATACATATCAGTAAACAAATAAGTTTACTTAGAATAATTAAAACACACGCTGATGGAAAGCGGTTGATTTCATTGTGAAACACCCTGTACACATTTTTCATAAAAAAAAAACAAATTTACGGTTACTTGTAGTTTCTTCGAGTCTTTTTCTCAAGGGAGATGTCCCGTTATTTACAGTGATTTCAATAAACACGAGATGAGCGGTGAAATGAGCTACGTTTTAGCGCGACACGTACGCGCGCGGTGAGAACGAGCATCCAAGGATTTTTGTATGAAACTGCTCTGAAAAACGCCGAGTACCTTCACATAATGTAATCTCTACACGTTTTCTTAGCAAGAGTATAAGAAGACGTAAATGCAAGATAGTTGTAAGTGCAAGGATGAGTAGTATAAACTACGGATAACAAATAGATGGCTCGTTTCTTTCTCAGTGATGATTCTGGTAATAACAGATAATGTGTGTTGTTTGTAATTGATAATAATCAATCATTCTATACATACACATACAGGTAAATATATACATATATATGTAAAATGATTGACGTTTATCAATAACATTCTATATACCGTAAAATAATGAATCTTTTATTAAAATTAAAAAAAAAACCAACCCTACAAGACTGAAATAAAATTGTCAAGATATTTATTCTAAACCAAACTATTTGTTCTGAAGATGCCTACATGTGTGTATCATTATAAGTCTTAAATTCTAGAAAAATATTTTACAAAATATTAAAACATTACAAATATTTTATGTATAAAATATGAACATCTCTTTTTAAATCACTTTTGTTGTACAAATATACACAAAAAACATCAAATTCCATGTAATCAATTAAATTTCTATTTTGTAATTGTGCTAATATAATTTCGTAATAATTGACGTGATAAGAATCTAATCAAAGAATCTAATAACTGATTACAGTTGGATTAGTTTTCCGGTAAATCAATTTGAATTGTTTGAATCGTTCTAAATCTACATAATAATACGTATAGAGAAAGAAAACAACGAACGCAGTAGAGGAGAGGAAGTCAATCTATTGCATCTAATTCGTCTTCTTTAATTAACTTATTTTCTATTTCTTTTTGTAAACGGGAAAATGTGATTAAACATACAAAATTACAGACTTAATTTGAAACGAGAAGTGATCGATGTTACCGGCCAAAAAGCAACGTCGCGATCCGGCGTGCCGTCGATTGCCGGCGGCGCGATGAAAGAGTCGTGGTCTCTTTCGTCTCGTCGCGTCGCTCCAACAATCTTCGGTCACGAAATTCTCTCAAGCAAGTCAAGATACAAGCGAGTAGACAATTTGCGGCGACGCATACAACGAAGAGAGGAAAAAATGAATAACCTGCCGCAGGCACGCGAACGAATACAGAATGTACACGCGACGCATTTATACCTGATTCTACCTGCACGCTCCCGAGGATCCCGTGACACGTGTGTAATTCCGCACCACATCCACGACGGACCGTCTGGCACTCGCACACTTGCGCCTGTACCGCGACACAGCCAGCGAAACAGGAAATCCCGCAATCCACACCCAAAAATCTTCCGTCACGTTCGGAAAATACTGACACCTCACTGATAATATGGCCGCCGCCTGTCCACCCGCCTGTCTGTTCGCTAGCACTCGGCTAGATTCGCCGCTCCGGTAGTGGGAAAAGACCGCAAATCATGCACAATACGAAGACGCGCTACTGTCGACAGGATTTTGGAACTTCGATCCTCTCCGCTTCGCTCATTAGGCGCTATCTACATTTTATTGATAAAGTTACTTCTCACATCTACTTTTTATGGATATATGGCGCTGAAATCAGTAACCTTAAACGTTGTAAAAAATTCCAATGGGATGACTGCTCTCAGACTTCTCTCTGATCGAAGCTTCAAAAGATCGTATCGTACGGGGCAAATGTCGGTTGTGAGTGTTGTGACATACTGTGCGGAATAGAGTATACATTGCAAATACAACAGACTGTACTATATTGTAGGATTATGTTACAATATCCGCTGCCTCCGTATAAATGGCATTTACAAATGATAGCGTGATGGTGAATAACGTGGTTCACACGGAACAGCTGATGGGTAATGAGTGCCGTATTTGCCTCAAGCCTTGCACAGAGGTGTGTCAGCTCTTCCAAAACAACGGCGGAATACCGGAGAAGCTGATGGCCATTGGCGCAGTGCAGGTTAGCTTTGGGCTTGCTTTGTTTTGAATTTTCAAATTCCATGATCGAAACTGCTTCGAAATATTCTATTCGTTTTTGTTACGAGTTTTGTAATCATTTCGTAAAAAATGTTTGTTATCCTTACAACTGCAACACATTGTTTTAAATATATATAATTTGTTATAATTTACAGGTGCAAGAAGGTGACGGTCTTCCAGCATCCATTTGTCTGTCGTGCAATCATTTGCTTGATGTATCATATGACTTCAAGTGTCAGATTCAAAATTCTGATGTAAAGCTACGTCAGATTCTGAAACTGCCTATCCTGCAGGACAATAATATGAAGGATATCATGGATGCTATGCCTGATGTAAATTTGAAAAAGGACATAGAAATTTACTCTCATGATCTCATTACTTCCAATAATACTGCATTAATTAATAATGAATCTCCTATAAGTCATGATCAGTCAAATCGCCTATGCTCTTCAATGTCAGAAGACAGTTATACCTCCTGTGATAAACAGGAGCATTTAATATTATCTGAAGATAATAAAACATCAGAAAATTTAACAGATAACAATAGGGAAGTCACAATAAAGGATGATGTTAAGAATGAGATGTCATTGGAAGATAATCAGGATGTTTTGAAGCAACTGTTAGGAATGGATAATCAAGATGTGGAAATTTGTAGCGACGACGAGGAGAAGCCCTTAATAAGCAGGACAACTGGATATAAATGCTCAGATTGTATCAAATCATTTGCGACTCATACAGCTTTGATGGAACATGCAAAACTTAAACATCATCCGCATTATTATTTATGTGTTTTATGTGACAAGTATCTCTCGGATAAGGCCAAGTTGAAGAAACACATGTTTACTAACCACCGAATGATGGATGATGAGACGTTGCAAGAAAGTAATCAGGATAAAAAGACCAATAAAGTATCAACAAAAGTTACCAGGAGTAATACCATAATAGACAACACGAGAGAGAAAAATAAGTACATATGCAATATTTGTTCGAGAGAATTCAAATATCATAAACCCTTTTTATCTCATACCAAAAATCATTCTGCATGCAGTGAGAAAACGTCAAACGATGTATTCGATCAGTCTCAAAACAAGAGGACAAATAAACAGAAAGACAAAATCTCGGTATCCAGGGAAAACAAGTCTGAGGATGAGGACGAAGAGGAAGACGACGATGACAGCGACTTGCCGATCGAGAGTCTACAGTGTACGCAATGCGGCAAGCTCTTTGCCACAAAAAGGAACCTAAAAAGGCACATTTCAACGCACAGTGGCTTAAAATTTAATTGTACGACTTGTGGAAAGGAATTTTCAAGGATCGACAAGTTGAAAGATCACGAACAATCAAAGCACAAGATGGAAATATTCGGTAACACTGAAGACGAGGATGACGACGATGAGGATAATGAGAACAAAGTCAACGAGAATTCCGAGAGTCGAAAAAAGGCAAGTTTGTTGCTGAATAAATAATTCAATTATCTTTGTAAATTATTTTCTCTTAAACATATAGAGATATTCTGTAATACATAATATTTCTAACAATTTTACTTTTTACAGGATCGTCATAACAGACCGCATCAGTGCTCGCATTGTCCAAAGGCATTTGCGCAAGCTCAATCTCTGGCAAATCACGAGGAAAGACACAAACGGGCGAAAGATACGCAGAAGCGATTTCTCTGCGAGAAATGTAGCAAATGTTTTGCTCAGAGTGGCTCATTGGTAGCGCATATGCGCACACACACCGGTCATCGGCCATATGTGTGCAAAGTGTGCAGTCGTGCCTTTACCAAGAGCACGTATCTACAACTACACTTACGAACTCACAGTGGCGAGAAACCGTACATTTGCCAGTATTGTAGCAGGGCATTTGCCAGAGCCAATACTTTGGCTCGACATATTACTATGCACACCGGCGAAGCCAAGTACTGCTGTAACATCTGCGAGAAGAAGTTTCGACGACTAACTTCGCTAAACGAACACATGTACACGCACACTGGTCAACGGCCGTATGCGTGCAAACTTTGCAACAAAAGATACAACAAC
This sequence comes from Pseudomyrmex pallidus, assembly GCA_014825455.1. NCBI lineage: Eukaryota > Metazoa > Arthropoda > Insecta > Hymenoptera > Formicidae > Pseudomyrmex > Pseudomyrmex pallidus. Next base: position 14,467 of record QVNV01025636.1, on the reverse strand, counting down.
GCTGGTTCCCTCTATGCTCATACAAAGAAGTGTAAGGCGCAGCAGTCGTCTAGCGGGGCGACAACTGCATTTACAGTGTCTACAGTGGATACCACGCCGCAGCAGAATGAGGCGTCTATGCCCCAATTGCTAATATATTCTCAAAGAAAATTAGAGGAGGAGCCATCAGTTAATCAAGTTATGCCAACGCCGCAATACTTGGTAGCAAATGTGCACAATCAGAAAACAATGTCCACCAATGTCATCCAGTCATTCACTATGGAGGATCCGAATGTTCCGAGTGTGTACAATCCTAAACAGTTCAAGAACTATACTTACATTTATCCAAACATGTAACGGCACATCAAATATTGATCACATCCGGATATGTTGTCGATTAATTCTAATCTTCGTCCGGTTATTTGTTTTCAGTTTAATTCACACATAATACCTCTGAGTTAACATGGTGACTACATACACATGTGTACATATATATGTGTATATATATATATGTACGTTATTTATTTAGACTTTTTACTTTATATTTTTTTGCGAGCAATTTAAATTTTTTAATTTGGTGGTGCCGATCAAAAATGACAGTCAACATGTTAAAGAATTGCAATAATACAACAATTATTGTGTTAAATAATATCAGATTTTTAGATTGCAAGTGCAACGGATGCAGTAGTATTTCACGGATGACTCAGGTTCAGAATTGAGAAGTTCTCGATACAACGATGTACAAAATACATATACTGAATATTAAAAAGAATTATATTAAACTTATAGGAAGTTTATAAATAGATATTTATACAAGATATTTGTATACATACATTACGGTCAAACCTCTCTATTTTTGTCTATTCGTATTTTCTCTTTCCCTTCATCCCCACTCTCGTACGGTCGCGCGAACATAATGGCCGCCGCGCAACATCCAGAGAAATAGAAAGCTCGGTCCCTATCTGTCAAGAATAAAGAGGTTCTACTGTACATAATATTGAAGAGACGGGAGAAATAGGTAATATCATGTCTATAAAAAAATCGTGAAATTAAAGATATATTCATTTAAATAAATAATATAATGTCTTATCATTGTTGTAAAACATCAACAGGTACTTTGATTCGAAGTCGAATGTTTCTAAATATAATTATTTGTTGAGCAAACAAAGAGAAAGAATTGTAATTTTGTAATATATTTAACATTAAATATTTTACTAATTAAATTTTTAAAAATGATATACAATTAATGCAAACCTTACCTGATATAAATAGGGTATTAAAATTCTATGATGTTTGGAAAAACTAAATATCAAAAAAGTTTGTTAAGAATTAATTTAATTATTCAATTCGCACACAATCTGCTGAATTAGATCGTACGATAGAATACACTTTTATAGTAAGACTGCAATATTATGAATTATCAATAATTAAAATTGTTAGAGTAATATTATGTGTGAAATATCACATTTGCGCGCGTCGTATTCTCCTTGTAATTACGTACAACACACATTGCGTAGTTGACTTTGATTATTTACAATGTAAAATATAGCTTTAGTGTTTTGAGAAAAGATTCAATATAAAAATATATACATGTATGTAAATAGTTTAAAATAAGTTATATTGGGTCTCTCTTTTAAAAGTAGCAACGTTTGCATATACTTTTACGCGTGACCGAATATATATATATATATATATATATATATATATATATAAACAATGCAATATTTTATAATAAAGTTTGTAGGAAAAAATACTATTTTGCTCACTAATTTTTTATTGTCGATCTTCAAACGTTTCAAAACGCGATAATCGCGACTTATATATATATTTGTATTATTGTATATATGTGTATTACTAGACTACTGTAAGTACCTAGAGTACTGTAAGTATCACAGATTTTAGGGACTCGTGCAAGAATCGTCAATTCTTTATTTATTCGTGTTCACATAAAAGAAAAATGATCGCCCGCTGTTTTCGAGCGCGGAAATATTAAATTGTGTTCCCATGGGTTTTCGGGGCCAAAAGACGATGCAGGACCGCGAAGGGTGTTCGAGATCACTAACCAATATTTAATCAACTTTGCAGGAGAATATTATTCTCCGGACAAATCAAGGACATATGTATCAGACCGCCAAGGGGAGACCGACACGGTTCGTGTTATTGATATCAAAGGCGTACACACATTTTACGTACACGTCGCTTTCACCTCAAGCAAACAGTGGCGTAATTCTACACAAGTATGTAATTTGTTTTAAATTAAATTGTTTATGTTACTTTGACTCGATATATAATCCATTTTAATGATTTTTTAAATAAAAAAGAAACATCACTCTAGATTTACCAATAAAATATATTTTTGTGAACAAACAAACAAAATCATACTTATGAAAATAATGCTAACTTGTTTTTTTACGGAATATCTTTTTCTTTTACTTTTTAACAACAAGATTGTTTTGCATCTTAAATGAGTAATGTTGTTTCAAATGTATCTTGAAACTAGAATATATTTTACATTTTAGTTGATGACGAAAGGATTATTTGCAGCATCAATATTGTATGTATCTTTTGTGTCTTGTACACAAGATGTTTCTAAAAAGATACGCCTATGTGACATTTGATTGTGTGTACGTGTGTATCGCCCGGATATGTGCACGGTGGCAGCGTGCGACACACGTTTCCCGCGTGCCGCGGGAACGGAATATTCCCCCGGGATAAGATTCGGGAAAGAGGGTAGAACACATCGCGACTGCTCTCATCGTGGCACTCTCTCTCGTGAGAACAAGTGCAAAACAAATGTCGCACAGGAGCCAGTCGACCGATGCGTATCGCCGCGCCGTATTCGTGAAAATTGTTTCTCCAGGTTGAGATAAATCAAATCTTCCCTCGTTTGCGTCGTGCGAAAAACACGAGAAGTTCAAAATTTGTTTGTGGTTGCCGTTTCCTAACACATACACACAAATTTAAAATACAGAAAGTTTAGCTTATTGCTTTTTAATATTATATTTGATATTACATATATAATAAGGATGTTTCTGCTCGATTAAAATCAGCAGTTAAAACTAACAAAATAAAATGAATTTACTTTTGTTCGATCAAATACAAGATACCTTAAGTATTTTTCAATTTGTTTTTTGAATTTGTCAGATATCGTATTAATAAATTCGAAAATAGAAAATAGAATAGATAGCTATGGAAACAAATGTTCTATTTTTAATTTTGTGGTTCATGTATATAGGATATATATGATTATTAATGAAATTATTTATCTATTTTTATTTGTTTTAAATATATCGTTTATTTGTTTTATACACATTTAATGATTTTTCTCGAATCATTTCTAGACTCGTAATTTTTGTCTACAAACAGTTAATAAAGTTTACAATAAAATATAAAAACAACTCAACAAGGGTTTGACACTAGAATGTTTAGGTAGAGGAGGCTATCCACAAAAATGTTCAAGAAACAGTTCGGTCGTTTCAGCGTCGATTCGCGACGCGGATAATCCGTTCCGTGTGGTATCCTTTGCACGGTACGGCACGTAGGTGTAAACAGCTCCGAGGGACTCGCGTTGCGGGACGCGACACACCATCCTGCAGGATCCTCGCGTCCACTGAAGTAGCCTCACGACACGGCGGTATCCTCCGTTGCCGGCGCTTCCATGAGATCGATCGTAAAGCCGAGAGTGGGGTAGTTTGGAGGGGCGCGTCATCGAATGATAGCACTCATTCGGCCTGATGGCCGTTTGGGGAAGAGAGTCGTCTGCTCTGTAACCTAGGGGTGGCACCGTGCAAACTAGGAGAAGGGAACGAGGAGAGGGTGAAAGTCGATGTTGCCAACACGGGGCGGCGTCTCGATCCCCGTTCTCGTCACGGGGATGGTTTGTCTGGTGGCGAATCAGCTTTCGCTGGGCGAGCACCCCGTGAAACGCAACCCCCGCAGGAACGGCCGTGGCCACACCCACGTTTCTACCCGCGGCATCGGCGGTTATTGAATTAAGCTTATCATTTGATTTTGAGGAGACCCACCAGTCGGTCGTACGGGGCGCTCTTAAGCGGGCCGAAAAACTTCTTCCTATCCGCGGTGTAATCGCAATAATTTGATATCGCTGATCCGATTACGCGTCATAAGCCGCTATCGAGGAGCTCTGCCGGCCCGACCCGGTTCCCGGTCTCGCTGAAGCGTCGCCGACGAGAGAGCGGCTTGCCGCTCCTACCGCTCGCGTCTATCCGGGACTTACCCGGCGGGCCCAGACCGTGCGAAACGGGCCCGGGACATATCGCGCGCGTTTTCGCGTGCGTCGTCATTTGCGTTTTTCCTCTCAACAAGTGTCTTCTTCGTAAAGCATACGTGATACGTACACGCGCGCTTCACCGTCCGTCTGTCATTTCAAGACGTCGCGTCGTCAATGCGGAATAGACTTCACGACGCCTTGTAAACTTAACATCCCGCCGTTCTTATCGTTATCATTTCGAGTGCGCGCGTATCTTTGTCATCGCCGGAGAAGTGAGAAAAGTATATAGTAACCAAGTGTCAACGGAGTAACGCGAAGTGGATCTTTTTACGGCCAAGTCATCATGGACTATTCGTATCTGAATCAGGCTGCGGCCGCAGCGGCCGCCGGTTTCGAGGCGTCCAGCTGCGCCCTGGCCGCGGGAGAGATGCAGTGCAGTTACGGCGATCTGAGCTCGTGCTCGCAGATGAGCCAGGCAGCTTATCGCTACACCGCAGCACGAGCCGCTGGCTATCCTGGTAACGCGGCTGCCGGCGCTGCTGCGGCCGCCGGCACGCCGCTAACGGCCCATCACACTGCGCACCCCCACGCTCACGCGCACCACGGGGCCCACTCGACCCCATGCTCCGTGATGGCCGCCAGGTCCCAGGAAGTCCACCGACACGCCGCCTCCATCTTTCCGTCGGCCATCAATCTTCAGAGTGAGTGACATTCGATCGGATCAGCACTTTTTCAATACTCGATCAGCTGAATTGTTGATCAGAACAATCTAGGATACTTTTTCGCTGCTTTTCCCGAAGGTTAACCAAATGTGCAATTTGTTTTTTTTTATTCTTGATTTTGTTTTTTATTTTAATGGCCTAATTAATTTGTTTATTAATCAAATTTATTAATCAAGTGATATATTCTTTTTTTTAATATAAAAACGAGACTTTTAATAGTTTATCGATTTAAGAACAGTAGATAATGTTAGAATTCTTGTACAAAAGTTTGAATGAGTGCACATCTCTTTATGTAATTAACTATATAAAGAAAAATATTGTTGTTTTGCATCTGAAGACGGTAATTGGCACACTATGTCAGAAACTTGACAACACGACTGGAAAAGATGTCAAATGTCGACATTATGTCACTCAAAATTCGCCAATATAATAATGTAATTTACTTATCTTCTTCATACACACAATGTCTCCGTAGATATTTTCGAACAAATATCATCTGCACTATTATATGCGATAATTTACAATGAGAAATTAATTTGACATCACTGCCATTTTATATAAATTAAGAATAGTTCATATAAGTTATCAACTTTAAAGAAAGTTCATTAAACTTTTGAAATCAGCAAGAAAAATCAATAAAGCCGTGTTTTAACTAATAAATTTTAAATTTTAAACCTTAAAAAATTTGTTTTAATTAATAAATTGCATCGTTCATACAACGTTAACAATATTGTTTGTAATAAATAAATAATACTATACAATTTCGGCTATGTACGATGGCTTAACAAAAGCCTTCCTTTATCCTTGCGTCAATCCGTTAGGCTATGAATGTACGACGCTCCGTTGTGTTTGTCCCGACGATTTAGAAGGGGCTAAACATGTCACACGCGTGCAGGGAGCTAAGCTCCCTTCGTCCTAGTTGATAATTGATCTCGATTGAATTCAACATCACACATGGTTTCGACATGGTGCGCGCCGCAAGAACGTCACGTGGATAGATAATGCAACATAGTATGTGTTATGCTTCAATTAACGTTTTATGGACTAGCTGCAGAAGTCAGAAATTTGTATATAAATAGATATCAGGTATATATAACACTGTTAAGACATCAGTTATGATATCGGAAATAAAACTCTTCTATATATCGAGTAGAATTAGTTAAAGAAAATTAAATAACTTTGTGCGTATATGTTTGATTCTAAAAGACATTTATTACTTTGATATAACATTTTCTTTCTCTCTTTCTTTCTTTTTGTCCCTTTCTTTTTTTAGTATTTAATAAAATAAATCTTAATGTATTTTTCTTGAAAATCGCTTTGCTTTTTATCATGTAATTGTAATAATTATTTACAGCGTCATTTTAATAGAAAAATATTTTACGTATTATGTTTTAATTCTAGGCGGCTTAGGGTATAAGGCTTATTCAGGACACGACGGCTTGGCGGAGAAGAGAAAACAACGTCGGATACGAACGACGTTTACGTCAGCCCAGTTGAAAGAGCTGGAACGTGCATTTCAGGAGACGCATTACCCAGATATTTACACCAGAGAGGAGATCGCTATGAAAATCGACTTGACAGAAGCTAGAGTGCAGGTTGGTACATCTTTTCCTTTCTCACAATAATTTTTCTACGTCTCTCGTTTCTTTTATAAAATTAGCAAATCTTGAGATTCATGCAATACTTCTAAATTCAGTTCTTTCACGATAAAAATTACATCTATCAATGCTCTGTTGTAACATACAATTATTAATATTTTCTCTCTCTTACGAAAATTGTTGATATGATACGTTTTTTCTTGCAAAATATATTTACACAGTGAATAAATTTTATTAAGCGCAATATACACAAAACTAATATACATATATACACAAAAATAGTCTCAATTATTTTAAAAATTATTAGAATCAAAAACTATGAAGAAGAACTTGTTTCCTTAACTCATACATCATTTTGCATTGCACATTTCGCAGTTGTTTCCGCGCAAAGAGAAGCGAAAAGTTGAGAGAGAGAGAGAGAGAGAGAGTTAGCAGAAGTGTAGTGTAATTACATTATAGACTCCATTTTCGTTTTCACGGCTACCTGTAAGTCGCGAGCTGATGGATTATACTGTCTAATATGCTTGACGGATTATTATGAACGAAAGACGAATGACTTATGCGAATCACTATTGTGAAAAATTGTGCGTATGTTTCCTGAAATTAAAATTGCTTGTGTAATATTTTACTATTAAATTCTTTAGTGTTAATGATAATTACGCAGACAGGAATGTATCATCAAGCAATAATTGCGATGATTTTTCGTGAAAGAATTGCTCTCATATTTTACTTGTGATTTTATTCCACGGCAATTTTCAAAAAGTCGATTGCAGCAACATTTGGGCTCGTAAACCGATATCAATGTATATATTTGTTATTTGTGACGGATATAATTCTCAATTTACAACAGCGCTTGGAAAACACGCTAAAATTTAGATCGGCTTATTGATCTAATGATCTCGGTACACGAGACTTATGTTCTGGAAATCCCGATTCCGAATCTCTATCTTCGAGATGTTTTGTGGCCGGTTTTCTCAGCGACACTTATCAACTGTGAGAATATTGTGAACGACCAAATAGATCTTCATCATTCTCCTGCCCTTGCTCAAACGAGCAAATAAATAACAACGTTATACACTACACACTTCTATATCTACTTTACTTCGTACACATTGGTACTAACAAGAATCGTTAGGACTGATAGGACTGATAAGACTTAAAAAAATAAAAATTAAAATTAAAAAAACGCACAAATACACTTGAAAAAATTGGACATTTTTTTGGGAACATCGTTCTCGACACGCGCGAATCAAATTTACGCAATTTGCACGTTAAGCGGGCAAATTGGGAGCTGTCAGCCTTCTCGCCGATTTTGCTGTATATATCGTCTTCTTAGGTAGGTAGACGTATTCTGAGTTACCTGCAAGAAGACGCAGGTGTCGCGGATAGGACGGATGGGGTACATGCACGGTAACGTGATTAGATAGCTTGCCAGACGCTAACGGGTCCTAAAGTTAGACCTCTCGTGCATCACTTAACACCGCCAAAGTACCTGTTCGCTGAATCTCATTCAGATTATCCGCGAGGAGCGCAAGCGAAAACTGGCTAAAAGATAGGTAGATAGATAGATAGATGGATAGAGGAAGAGAGAGAAAGAGGAGGGAAAGAGGGAGTAATAAATTTAATCTTATCTCCGAGATGTGGGCGCGGATTAATATAACGTGCGTCATCGGTGATTGCGATATTATTATACGGCGACTGGATCAGTGATGGCTATTCAGCGACTGTATAGAACCGAATCGTTTGCTATTTGTGGCGACGACTTGATATTCCGACATGCGTAATCCACTTTCGAGCGATCATCTTGGCAGCGACGGTTACTTAAGCTGCCGTTAACCCCTTGACCCTATAGTCCTGATGTTCTATGTTGTTAATTATGTTGGTCGCTGTACGAGAACTTGAAAACTTGTAATCATATTTTCGCATTACGCTTCGATCGTGCACGTTCCTGGTCTTTAGTCTAGATATCTATCACTTATCGACGACTTCTCTTGTAACGTCTATATTAGTGTAATTATTATTAATTATTTTTTGTTATATTGTCATATTTTAATATTTACATTATTTATTCAGGGTTTGCACATTATGTATAAAAAAAATGGAGAGCGTTATAAGAGACAAACGGTAATTTTTCAAGATTTTATATCACCGCTATGAAAATTCGTTAAACTAATGACTATTGAAAATCCGCGGTACGAACATATCCTTAGTTCTTTGAACTCTCTTGTAAGTGGAAATAAAGCTATTCAGTCTATCTTGAGAAACGAGAAGAGGAACCATTTTCGGAACCTCGATATCCGGTATAAAACATGCATATCTTATTCTTACAAGTATTCTCAGTCTATTCATTCACAAGAAGAAGATTCTTATATAAGTTGTGTCTAAATATTTTATAGCTCTTTTTCTCTGCTTAAACGTTTTTAATCATTTGTTTGATTTTAAGCGATTTTTCTGTTTTTTATTCTTCTATATATTGGATCTTCTTTTTTTAATGCAAAGATAAATTTGCTCTCTCTCTCTCTCAACTTTTTGCTTCTCTTTGCGCGAAAACAACTGCAAAATTTTTTTTTTAAATAAAAATGTACGTAGCAGATATGCAAAACTTTCTTTAGTTTTAGTTTTATTTTCGGCGCAAGCTATTATACAAATTTTTAATGTAATTAATTAAATTTATATTTATACTTAATACGAGCAAGATAGAAACGAGCAAAAGTTCAATAGGGCGTACATCCAGAAAAATTAGCAATTATGAACATGCTGTTACTCGAATCACGCAAGACATGCATGTGTCCGCGTATCATGAACGACGACCACGCGATAATGAAGCGCGAAATAACTATTAATACTCTAGTAGTTTGCGGGTTCGTGGCGCGACCGCCATCTCTGGCGAGGTTTATCCTCCCGGCGGTGGGGTAAGTCCTTTGTCTGCTCTCGACTTTGCCCTCCTCCGTTCTGACAGGACGTACGGTCCCTCAAGAATTCCCTCGTCCCTTCATTCGTGATTCGTTCGTTTGCCGCCGCGAGTTACCCTATACCCCTCGCACTCTGCACTGTCTTCCAACCCTCCGATTCATCCCTCCGCCTTCGTCCCTCTTCGGCCTTCCATTTCTCGTCGATGGCGGCTGCTCGATAAAATTTCCTCCCTCTTGCAACGCGAGAGTCATTGGCTTCCTCCGTCCACCCTTTCTCTCCTCTTCCTCTCCCTGTCCTCTCCCACATCCTGTCTTTAGGAGGCTTCCTAATCGGCTGCCATTACTACCCCTATTTTCCCTCGCTATCTATAGTATCGCTTAAAGCGCGAAGTATAAATTAAGTTACGCAGGAATGTTTCCGTTGAACTCTTTCCTCCGAACATTATCTGCCATTATTTCTTCTTCTTCATATCTCACTTAAGAAACTTCCTAATCAGATGCTATTATTATCTTTATCTTATTTCCCTACTTCTATCTGGAGGGAAGTGTAAATTAAATTATGCGGATATGTGTTTAACCGAAACAGATTTTCTCGCAAGCTATTTTTTTCTATTTCGTCTACTCTGCATTTTCTTTCGAATCAAATATGAATATCAATAGTAATATCATTATTATTTTTAGATTTTTTTTATTTGAATAATATCTGCGCATCTATTTCTGATCTTTACTTTTTTCAAAAACATGAAACTTTATTTTATTCATTATTTGCAGGATTTTATTACAAATTTAGTTTATTTATTACAAATTCAGTTTATTTTTTTATTTTAATCTAGAACATGTACATTCGAGATTATATCCAGTTGCTATTTTAAAACACAAAATAAATAGGTACTCTGTTTATATTAAATATTAAATAATTAAGATCATTTGTTGCAATTAAGAATGCTACATATTTTGTTAATGTAAATTGTAACAATATATGTATTATTTGAACTTGCTGATTTAATAATTGTATGGCATGATAATGAAATTGAATACTTTATTAGAAGCTTCGCGCGCTGCTGCTATATACAGTTATCACTTATTTAATCAAGATCACTTAAACTATTTATTTTCTGTATATCAAAAAGTAATTTGATATAAATAATTATTCTACGTTAATAGCAGCGCGCTTGTTATTTTCCTCTTACCTCCTTAACGATCATCGATCTTGCTCGGATTTACATTGAGCAAGTTCTCACAATTGTGATATTATTATTGAATTACGCGTTTGTGGAATAGCGCGAAAGGGATTTAAGTCCGACAATCGATTCACCATGATTATGGCGTAGGAGGTATGACAGGTCGGCGCACCTTAAGAAGAGGTAAAACGCGCTGTTGGATCGGATTACCTTGCAACAACAGAGGCCGGTTCTCTAACGGATATCGGAATTCTAGTTGGCAGCGTTAGGTAGGGGCGCATAACTAAGTCAGCGTGCTATTGATAGTCGAGATTCTCTCGACGCGCGCCTGTTACACCGCGTAGAAATATGCCGTCGCGCTCGTCGCTGGCACAGCTCTCTCTCTCTTTCTCTGACGTTGATAAAAATATCCAAAAGATGATTGAATTTGTAACATTATCCTCTGCATTATGCAGCGGCTGTAATCTAATCGTCGCGTGTAAAATCGACTGCTCGTTTACGGCATCTAAAACACGAAAAGAGAGAAAAAGAGAAAGATAAAATATTTGAAACACTTGGGAATAATTAAGTGGTAATTGTATCAATTGTGATATCAGTGGTAATTCTATCAAATACTGTAAATTATTTGCATTCTTTGTTACAAGTCGCTATCGTTGTGTCATATGTAAAGCACTTGCCTAAAAAAAGGGAAAATACTTTATAAAATGTAAAAAATCAAGTAAAACATCCGACGCAAATATATAAAACGAAAGAAATAAGAGTAATCTATGACTGGGTAATTTTAGATTGAGATAAATTTTTTCTAAAAAATAAGTTTTAATTTCTTATATTTTTTGTGTATAATATTGATAAATCATCTCTGCACGCGTGTGCAACACCTATTAAAGTGATGTCTTTCGTCGAGATTATTATTCACACTGTCAAGAACAATTTTTGAAAACAAAAAAGCACTTCAAAAACATTTTACTCGTTTTGACAGCCGTTGATAACAGTTTTGCTCATGTCGAATAGGAGGAATATCGAGCCGAGTTTGATCGATAGAAATGATCACAGTGTATCCGAACCATTTATCACCAAAAAAAAACTGAGGTGCTTGTAATCAAATAATCACATAACATCCAGTGAATTATACACGTAATTAAATACAAAAATATTTGTTAAAAAAATATTCACTTCGATTAAGTTATCTCGATCTCTGCTCGTGTTCCGCGCTTTATTCTGGTCATTCGAGACTCTTCAAGGTGATTTTCGTCTTCTCAACTCATCTGTCTTCGAAGAGACAGTCGTGAGTCATTCGACAAGTGAATTATACTTGCAGGTCTTACACCACGTTTTCATCTTTTGCGCCGCTTAACGATAATGAACGCGGCACGGGATTAATCAGCGTTGACCCACATCTCTTTTCGATTGGATCGGCGCCACACAACATCAATCGAACACGACAAGTGTCTGATTAGGAGGGAACTTGTGTCTGATTTAAGGCCCATTCATACACGTTGACGTTGTAATTGAAATATAAAAGCGAGATGTGTGTGTCGCGAGTGCGACACTTTTATAAATAAAATAAAATAAATATGTTAAGACAAATAAAAACCATACCATGTTACTCGTGTTAAAACTTAATGGGACACAAATTAGGAAAAACATATCGCGAACCGTTTGTAGAAACTACTCTATTTTTTCGCTATTTTACTTCTGAGTATCACGAGATTTGTTTTTTATTTTATATTTGTCACATTTTTAATTGGTAAATTTACAATAAAAAACACACTCATCACTGTAACTACAAACAGTCTTATGTGAATGATACTTCACACTTACGTGGTTACAGTGCACATCCCATTGACTACGATGCTTCGGTGGTCGCGTGGCGGCACGTTTCGCTGCTCTGACTCACATGTGTCATTCGGTATAAATTACAATTCCATTAACGTAGCAGAACAGCGGAGCTGTGCATAATACTCTCCAAACCTGATCTCTCTCTTTCTCTCTCGCTCTATAGATTGGGATGTCAAGTGTGCAGCGTGTAATATTGCAAAGGGATGAAGCGGGGCGGATAGCGTTTCCGATATGGGACAGGCGATCGAAGTTGCGTTTTTCGCCGCTAACGAGATTAATATTCACGCGCAACGTACACACGCACGTTATCGAAACAAAATGAGCGGAAAATACAGGTTTTCAAAAAGATTAGCTGTATTTTGCACTAACAATATTTAACGATTTCGGTAACATCAATTAAATATCATATTATTCGCAAAAATATATTTCAAGCAAATTTTTTATTATTCGAATTTTTTTTAACATTCGAATTTCGACTTGCGCACTCATCTGAGACGAATGTTCGAAAAGTTTATATTGAAGCTGATAGTCAGACAGGGCAATTTCAAGGCCTCGGGAATACCAGAGATAAAGTCGAAAAATCAACGTGAATTTCCTTCCATCTCTCGATGGGATACGTCGCTGTCAAGTGAAACAAGACGTCTCCCTATTTTCTGCAAGAATGAAAGACAGAGACAAGCGTGCCCGCGACTAAGGGTTCGTTCTCGAAGGGACGGAAACCCTCGAGCAAAGAGCAGAGCGGAAGTTGAGGAAGGAGAAACCAGAGGAAAAGGGGAGAGATCAAACGATGGAAGACTTCACAAGGAGGGATAAGTTAGAGGGAGCTTCAGAAACAAGAGAGGGTTTTAAGGGAGACAGAAAGAGACGTGAAATCTAGAGGATGAAAAAGAACGCAAGATAAAAAAAGATACGGTAAAGAGGAATAGAAAGGAAGGGAAAGAAAGCGAGACAGTTTGGTTAAAAGTTGATGAAGAAGAAAGAGGGAAGAAGCGCAGAAGAAAGATGAATGTTGAGAATTGAGAAGCTCGCTTTGTAAGAAGAAGAAGAATGCGGCGTTTAAGGAAGTAGCTAGAGAAAGACAGAAAGAGAGAGATAGATAAACGAGGGTTGTAGGGAGCGAGAGACGATGCCGGGTGTCGAGGGGTTACTGCAGTCGGTGGCATGGACGGAGGGATGAAATGGGGAAAACATTCGCCGGCTCTGGCGGGGCTGGTGTCGGGGCGACCAGACTGATACACAAGGGGCCCATGCCAGAGTGTGCGCTGGTAATTGCGAGCTCTATGTAGATCCACTTACAGTGATTAAAAACTGTCCTGCTGGGTATCATCCGCGGCGGAACGACGCATCAAGAAACGTCGGGTCGTAGGAAAGAGAAAAGAGCAACGGTCAGGATGCGCTGAGAATAATTCCGTCACGTTTCGCACGCAGCCATGTCATTTGGCGCGTTTAAATAATTTCACGTCTTGCGATTATTGCTGTTCTTTTTTATTGTCAATTACGTTTTCTCATTATTATTTTTGGAATAAATATACCATTAAACAATTATCTCAGTCTCGAAGGATTGACACTAAAAAAATACAATATCATAATCTTTTTTGCTTAAGAATCGGTTTTTTACACAAATGTCGTGATATTTATCATGACATATACTTTTTGAGCAAAACCTAAAAATAAAAGTTTCTAAAATATTTAACTTACAAAATCAAGTTTAGTGTGCAATCATTTTTCTTATGTTCTGTCTTGCTATATCTATTGCACGCAAACTGCAGCAGGTCCAGACTTTCAATTAAGGAAATAAGTTTAGGGTGATGGAGCATCACCCCGCCATTTCAGTCTTAATTACGGTCTGCTCTGTGCAGCGTGGAAACATTCGCTTTTATTGGCACAGTCGTCCAAATGGCATTACAAATTAATCAGAAATACGTGAAACTTATTTCAGTATATAGTACACGCAATTAAATAGTATCTATATATTTTATTTTTAATGTCTTTAATATATTATATA
>QVNV01025635.1:0-44878 GCA_014825455.1 Pseudomyrmex pallidus | reverse complement strand
AAAATGCACGTGCACGCAGCATAACACAAAAGGTATCCCAGGAGATAACGCGAACGCTTTATCAGTGAATTCTAGAGTTAATAATTGACTGAATAAAAAAAAAAAAAAAAACAATATCGCCATCATATAGAGATTGTCATTGAAGCAAAGAAAATTAGGAAATCAAACTCGTGTAAGACGAATTATTGTCTGTTTTCTTAACATTTGAGTCGGAGAAAGGATTTGAACGATACGCGATGAAATATATTCGCATCTTGCGATGAAATATATTCGCATCTTGAAAATAAAAAGCATGTACCTACAAAATATACACTCATATCTTGTGTTAAAAGTCTAGAGTTTACGTGACATATTTTGCTCAGAATTATTTCTCGATACATTGCCAAAGTATTTTCAATCCTGGGATACACCGCAATGGACGTGGAGACTAATTCACAAGATGCCACGCTGTCCTGGTTCATCGCTCGTTCCGAGTAATATCAAGTGACATGCCTCGTGGCTGGGAAACCCACGCGCAATCTCCTACGTGTGATTCGACCCGAAAGGACATCTTTCTCTCAGGAGGAGGCGGCGGCTTGTTACGCGATCAGAAAGATCGATGAGAAGGGAATGACGCCAGAGAAAGTAATCATAATTCCAATCAACCGTGCACACCAACCATCGACTTCCTGCTCCATAAGTGTAATAAAGTCACGGAAAAATCTTATCAACGCTTCCAAATTTTCTGATCGTTGACTTTCTAATTGCTTGACATTTCCAAAACAGAAAAATAGGCGTGTCGCGAGCTTGTAATTCTTATTTGTACGTACCTCAAGTATGTAATTAATTGACTTTTTTACAGATAAGATTTAATAAGAATCGCGTAACATACTTCACTAGTGACACTTTGATCTTTGCTATTTATAAATGACGCTGTTTTTTAATTTGACTCGCTACAATTCGTCTCGCTTGTCGCCGTCGTTGTCGTCGCGCGAAACGAAGGTTAAAGTAAAGGTGCATCAACGTCAAGCCGGAGAATTAATTTCCGAGATTTTCATCGCGCAGTGATAGACGGTAGTCATTAAGAAAAGTATCAGCCGCTTCGCGCGTACATACAATATTGCAAGAAAATTCTGATATTAAAGGTAATCTGCTTGCTCGCAATTTGATTCCGCACGTTCTCTATTATTATTCGCCGCAAGTCCGCGCAAGTAAAAAGGAGCAATAAAAAAGGCGACTGTACATCCGCGGTCTTAGAACGCTGCAAAGTGATTTACGTCGCGATCGTAATTAAGAGACCAAGAGGGAAGATATAAATTAACGTAAAAATACACACGCGTGTAGTGCGACACGTTAGAACGAAAGAATTAAGCGCATCCTGTACGCGCAAACCGCAAGGAAATCCCGTCTGTTACACAGCCTATACCACTTTCCTCACCACGATGAGACTTTATCCTCGATTTTATCATACCTTTCGAAGGACAGAAGTTGGAGTAAGAGCGTCCAGTGCGACGAAGATTGCCGAGGATATTCTTGGAAGATTTGCATAAAAGCGCTTGTTTTCTTCAGACGATAAATATACGAAGTATCTTAAAATTATTTGCTTAATTATAACAAATAAGATCTAATATATAAAAACGAGATATATTTCGAAATATTTATTTATTAAAACATTATTTATTTTCATTAAAGACATTTAATATTTATGAGAAAAAATATACATCTGCGACTCTTTAAACCTCATTTAGCAATCTCTTAGAAACAAGACACAAAAAAGTCACAGACGCAAGTCATAAAAATGTTTTGCAAAGATTTGCAAAACGATGATGTTTATGCATTCGCACGTTTTTCTTTCATATGAAAATCTAGCATCAGTTTTAAATGACTACCAACGACTTAACGATGTAGACCTGTCAGGAGGACGCGCATCTCTCTCACTCACTTACTCTCTCTTCTTCTCTCTATTTATCTATCTATATCTATCTATCTCCATCTCTCTTTCAGTATCTTTTCAAAGGAGTTTTTATTCTATACGCGATTGGCCACGCGCTCTTTGTTCCCACGCTACTGCACTTTAGCACGCACAATAACGTATAGACGACAACGAGGAGTAGCGTGTGGGTGTACAAGATATCCGTGGTTGTGCCTACATAATCGCAAAGAGGGTCTGTAAAGCCGGGTGTTAACTTCCGTTATCCGGGATAGCGTGAAGGGGTTTGTTTAATGAGGGTAACTCGCTTTGATGCAACGACGCGATTATAGAAGTTCGAATTATTTAATAAAAATTAAGATGCGCGTGCTTGTTTCGACTAAATTGAGACTCTCGTGTTTCCTTACACCTCTCAATTTTAACTATTTAATAATTAGTAAAATATTGAACTAGCACACACGTTACGTCGCTCCAAATTTTAGCAAACGAAAAATTTCTGATCGTTATTTAGAAAAGCTTATATGTGTATAATTAATGCGTACTAAAACAGATACCAATCTATATTATATTAATGTTTAAATATTTTATGATGGCTATTACAGCGTTACAGCTCAATAATCACTTGTTTCCCAGCGCGATTAGCACCCCGGTTATTCGCGGCACGTTTCTTGTTGATGGCTCTGTACGAATCGTTAAGGCGAGAATCTGCTTTGCCCCGTGCGGATCGATTCGTATCCGCCAGACACCTCTTCCCAGCTGTAATGAGCTCGCGCGCTCTCTCAGGTATCTCGACGGTCGGAATACTGTAACAACTTCAGACCACGTTGAAATATCGTTTCCGAAATCTGATAACTCGATCCTGATTTTCATACGTGCCACCATTAATTACGAGTCGTTCGATGCGACACGCATGCAATCTGCCATTTTCGATCTCTTTCTCCTTCGACATGGATTACTATCAGCCAACACTGCCGCGGAGCAGCATCCATCAATCGTTTTTGGTCAAACATGCCTCTTCACCCTCTTCTTCCTCTCTCTTTTTCTCTTTCTGAATATTAACATCCTATAATTAAAACTGGTTTATCCTACAGTCCAACGACTCTTCTTCCTTCTTATCGAGATTCATCGACGAAACAAAATTACTTTCAATGAAACGTTTTATTAAAATATGTAGAGCGAGTTACACCGAAAAAATTGTATCCTCGAAGCAAGAGAACTGTACAAGTTCTTTTAATAGACATTTTTAATGAATAAAAATATCTCCTTTTTGTCGGGAGATTATCCTTTTGATATTAAGAATATATTCTTTATTACTGACCAACATCAAAGACAATTGACTTCTTCTTCTTCGAATAAAGAATATCTGATGTGCTAATCTACCCTTTGCAAGAGGATTTCCTTCTTGAGTTGAGAGTATTCTTTTGGTGCTATTTTAGAAGAGAATATTATAAAAATAAATACACAGGGGAAAAGAATACACAGCTTGAGAACACTAGCATTTCTCGGTGTAGCTCAAAGAAAGTGAAGATTTACAGTCATCATTCAGTCTTCGACAATGCGCAAATCAAAGCTTTATGAACATTACAGAATCGGAAAACGTGATTTGAATAGAAATACTGGCGTGTTGTTTATTGGATGTATGCTTTTCGTGATGAGCAAGTTAGATATAAAATCGGTGCGAAATTCCACGCGTAGTGGACCGCTACTTTCCACCGCCTCGGGTATCGTTTTCTAGAAGGTTTCGTTGGCCGCGCGTTGGCAGGGCGTCCACGAGGTAAACTGTTCCGACTACCGCGAAGAGAGAGAAAGAGAGAAAGAAAAAGAACAGTCTATTCCGGCCAGACACCTTTCTATCCTTGTAGGCTCCGCGAACAGGAGTTAGTTACCGGTTGGAATGCCACTGTGCTGTCACGTTTAAAGTCTATTCATACGCATTGACAGCAACATTTTTCCGGCTGCCTTACGTATGACATCACGAATCCGGATCCGGGATTCCTGAGAGCAAGACGAGTCTATTCCTGAGAATCCCGAGAACAAGTCGAGAGTCCGTTTCGCGTCATGCTAATGCAGTGCTAGTCTTCTTATCATTCCTTCGAGATCAGCACAGTTAAAATTTACGAGGATTTGTGGCGTAAAAACCCAAAAGTTGAAACGATTGAAAATATACAGGCGTCGTTTAACGTAGGATGTAGAACTTAAAAAAAAAAAACCGAGATACGCTGAAAAACATACTGATTTACACACGCAACTATTCAACACTTGAAAAAAAATAAATAAGAGACAACAAAATATTATTTATTTTCTCCATATATGAGCTATCAAACGCTCCATCAAGCATTTTATTGTCAATATGCATACTTGACGAACACAGCCCCTGCTTCATGAGGTGTGGATACACCTTAATGCATCGCTGCTCGATAGGTGTTCCCCGGTTTCCAGCTCCACGCGACGCGAGACACACACGCGTATGTGAGCGAGCGAGCGAGTGAGCGAACGAGTGCGAACGCACGCACGTTCGTTCGATTGAGCAGCAGCCGCGATCGTGCGTAAACGATCGTGCGTGTGCGTGAGGTTGCTCGCCTTGCACGACCTCGCCACGTCACGCGCGCGCGTTTAATTCGCCGCGTACCCGGCGTTGCGTATCGCCGAGCCAGAAATAATTAGAAAGATGAGAGAGAGAGAGAGAAAGAGAGAGAGAGAGAGAGAGAGAGAGGGAAAGAGAGAGCATGTGATTAACGGGCTCGTTAACGCGACCGGGAGTTAATCGCTCGCGGATTTCTGCGGAAACTGTGGGTTGCCCTAAGAATGAAGCCAAGTGTACACGCATATCGTTTCGTAATCATATACACGAGACGGCGTTACAAACTTGATGCAAAAAAGACAATAAAAATAACAGAGCTTTGCTCAATTATTTTTTGTGGATTGACATTGTCAAGAGCAAAACGAATAAGGTTATTAGTTCAAAATTGTACATTTAAATGTTACTTTATTAACTTATATATGTTTTTTTTATTTATAAGTACTAAATTATATTCGTAAAATCCGCAAATATATATTTCTTTTATGTGTTTTACTAAACACTATTGACTTTACATCGTTCGCGAATTGCGAAAAATTATGCAACTATAAAACAGCAATGAAATACTTCGAATATTTGCGTTCGCGGTAGAAATTTCGGGCGCAACTATCGCCCGATAGTTAAAACTAACCCCTAGAGCTAGAACCACCCTTTTCACCAGGACGTTCTCCGCGAGTGGAGGTATTCTCGTCTATCCCGAAAGTAGCGGAAAAGCGGGTAGATTGGGAAACATTCCCGAAAAGTCTAGCGATCTTACTAGGAATGCAGGCTGCATAGAAAGCTGTTTCCGCCAGTACGACTGCTTTTCAAGACGTACGACGTTGTAATATCATATCGATTAGATAAACGTTGAATTTCGCTCTAAATTGTTGTATCTTACAAACTTACTTGATGTTGCACAATATTTCCTGCTTCTTATTTTACGTGAAATCGTTGAATTTTTATTCATAAAACATGTATATCAATATAAAAAATATTCAATAACTTTGCGATAATCTTTCGTGTAAAGATAAGTAACTATTATTGCTTATCTTTCTCTATTTCTCGTTATTTTTCTCTTTCTTTTTCTGAGCATAAATTGAATTTTATTTGTTATCGTGTTTTTTTTTCAAGCGTTTATCATTTTTGTGTCGTCAAAGATTATATCACAGAAGCTGAATCAACAAAATTATTATAATAGTGTGCAATATCGATAATGGGTTTTATATGCTAACCAAGTTCTACCTGTTATTTAAATATCCTAATGTGAGACGTAAAAGCCAATATTCTGCGGAAAACCGCGTGTCACAATCAGTTATGTTTTATTATATGATATCTATTAATGTCAATTACCGGAAATAATTTGGAGAACGTGAAGAATTAACGTTTATATTTAATTTCTATAATAAATTAATTGCGTTATCTAATCTGATAAGTTTGAGCAAGATATTTTAATTGAATAGTGTGTCTGTACATGTGTGTATATGTATGCGACTTACTTTATCAAAATGAAAAAATTATTTTATTGAAAAATCTATCACAGTTAATAGATTTAATCACTTACTTTTTTTATGTATTTCTACCAACTATTTTATAAAAGTAAATATCGTCGGTTTTCTTCCTTTAATAACATTCTACTATCTGTGACATTGTGCTCAGCATGTTCTCAGACAAACCAATTTGTCAGACGATGTTTGACAAATAGATTCATGTTTACTGGAAATCAGTCACGTAATCGACATTTCTCGTTGCGGCGGCAACGCTTTTCCGTGAAAATGGAATTTTGACGAAAAATGGAAGGGCTGATGTAACAGGCTAGCAAACACGCGAGAAGGAAGTCGAGCCGTCTGGTCAGGTCGAGAGATCCTGTAGGATTGTTGGCGCATCCGATCATCTATTTTCCACAGTAGAAAATCGCCTCGTAGCCGCTCTACCACCTTCGTGATAGCATCCGATGGGTCGGCAACAAACAGGCGTGCAGGAAATGAGTGTATGCTTTCGCTTTCCCTGACCTACCGCAAGCCCGGAAATTGAGGGGAACAAGGTCTCCACAGGGCGAGAAAATTCCCGGTAACGGGAGAACGAATTTCCCTCGCGACTAGGAAGTCATACTTGGTAAGAGGCAATGTCTCTCTTTCTCTCTCTTCTCTCCCTCTCTTTCTGGGAGAATGTTGCCTGCGGGATGGCTTTGGGACGGAAAGGTTTGTTCGTTGGGATTGACCATAGTAGGGTAAGTTGATATATGTAACAGAAAGAAGGACTCTTCGAAATGTTGTGCAACACGCTTCTGTGCGTTCTAGTATTCATTTACTTTTAATATTTTCTTAGTCAAAGATTGATTTTTAAATATGAGTTATTACAATTTATAGACATGTAAAAACATTGTAGAAAGACGTGTATTTAAAAAACATAATTGTAGTAATTTACTGCTGTTAACTTGAAGAACACAAGTCAAGTAAGTTGATATAATCTTCCTAATATCTTATCGTTCGATTAATCATCGTAATTAAGATAAAACGAACGAAGAATTTCTTACGCATGATTTTAGTAGATTGTAGTAAATTCTTAGAGACCCTAGAAAAAAATCTTCTTCATTTCTGCACTCCTGGCATTCGAAACTTCATTTCTCAATTTCCTTAACTCCGCAGGGATATACATACATTTGTACATATATCCGCTTCGTTCAGCACTTCTCAGTCAACTGTGGCCAAGTTCATTGGCTTTTCCATGAAAGGAAAGATCTCGTTCCCGCATAGTCTCCTAATTCGGGATAGTCTCCTAAGGCCGACAGCTCGTCCCCAGTGACGATTCGCACTTACGGAAATCAAAAACACATTTTGTTGTGTTCCGATTTCCAGCGTTGAAAAAATTGCACGCAGAAGTTCGCACTTTGACACTTCCATAATATCGTATTCAAATGTCTCGAAAAATGTGAAAGAACTCTCTTTCAAGATCCGAAACTATTCATTTTATCCGCTTTGGCGAAGTTTTCTGAAGAATCACGCAAGATAGAACAAAATTCATCGCAAAGAAATATCATTATCCTATTATCAATATCATTGTCGACATTATCCCTTCCGTATTTTATGCAAGGAAAAACGAGAAAAACTGCGATTAATTAAAATTTCGTTACTGCCACGTGGCGTCGAAACACGCCCCCGCGGGAGAGGATGTGTGATCCTGCCACCTCTCCTTCGCTCTCGTCGTCCTACCATCGGCACCCTGGCGCCGGTATGTACTCCTGTTTGCGCCTAGACGTCGGCGCGCCGTTGAAAGTGATTCGAACACGCCGTGGTCTAGCCGGATCGTCGTCGTGTCGCGTCGCGTCTCGTCGGCGACCGCCGCGGAATTAGGAAATCAGTCGACAACGTGGAGACAGGAGACGCCGACGGCGCATTCCGGGTCTCCCTTCCCACGAGAAAGAGTCTTCGCTTCCCGCGGGAACCTCGTTCGCCTACCTGCACAGGTGACGCACAGGTCCTACGGGGGTGCGCCGGGCCATCCCGTTAGAAAAACTGCCGATTTACCCGAAAATCCGGGGCTCCCGTATCAGGCGGCCAGGAGGCCGGTCAAGGTGACTGCCCGCGCGCCGGTGAGAGACGACGTTCGACCTCGCGTTCCCTCGGGACGCGCGCGTCGATCCGCGCGGACTTACGCCCCAAGTGTCAGTATTTCGACACCGAAAAGCGCGCCCGTTTCACAGGATAGCAAGCGTCGCGGAGGTTCACCACCGCCCGACACGATCTGCACAGGCGCGAGGACTCCCTTTCCTGGGAGCGTAGTGGTGTATCCTGGATTGCCAACGACACCGGCCGGTATGTTTAATCGATAAAAAAAATATCAGTTCCTAATAGCTATACACCAAAGAAGTCAATATGATTACGGAAATACAGTTGACATGACGTAGTATTAGATTGGCATTGTTGCTCTCGACTTCGGTGTTTTTAGCAATTAAAAATAAGTACATATGTATATATTCTATATTGTGTCATACGATATTTGTGTCAATATCTTGACAGATTTGTCTAAAGATTGTTACAAAATGCCAAGATGGTTTACACTTGACATTTTTTTATAAAATCAAAAACTTTAGAAAGAGAAAGAGAGAGAGAGAGAGAGAGAGAGTAAAACAATTACGCGCGCGACATGTTATGTACAAATAATACATTTAAATTATAAATATGAGCGTAATGAATATTACATTGCGCTGCCCTATATTTTTTCTCAGGGGATGGGACAATAAGTTAAAAAAATGCGACAAAGGCGAGAGGAAAAAAAATCGTGTATGCGGAGAGCAGAAAGGTAGAGGAGTATTGGAATGCTGGAATATTAATGGCTAATTAATAAGCTGATTAATATCAATGACATCAAATGCGGTGCATCCGGTTATTTCAGTTTAATGATACCCTGTTCATATAGTATTCTAGTTCCCAGATATAGATGTGGTAAACAATAAATAAAACTAAGTCATTTCTATTTTTATTTTTCTATAAATAAAGTGCTTGTAAATTATCAAATTAGCGTATTTCTATACGGTATCATATATTTCGTAAGAAATTATTAAAAAATCTTGATTATTTTTAGAATTTGGAAAATGTTTTACATTTATTTTGCACATGAAAATATTTATAAATAATATGATATAAAAGTAATTTTTTTTCCACCGCACTTAATAGTTAAATAAATAATAAATTCAAATAAAAGGTTTCTAATTGTAAAAGCTAACGTCGTCGGTGCGAAATAATAAATTTTTATTGCACAAATTGACGCATATAATCAATTTTTAAAATTAAAAAAATATTTTGGATTCTTTTTAATTAGTGTCTCATGCAATTCTCTCACTTTTCTATGAGTAAACATTTATAAAGAAGGCATTGTGTGTGAAAAATACATCTCGGTCAGAAGGTAAATAAATATTGTTTTCTTCCAAACTGCGGAATAAATAATAGACCTGTTATGTCGCACAATATGTTCGTGTCACAAGCCATTCGGCTACCGCATCGTCGTGCAACATCGACGGCGCCAGTCTCTCGCAAGTTCTCGCGAGGCCATAAATTCAAGTATTTAAAGCGCCGCGCCGGGGCTTTTCCGTGCAATGTAACGTTGATAGAAAAGCCACAGGGTGGTGTATGATTTTCGCATCAGCGGTAGGCGGTCACCTCCCCGCGCGATACGCTCCAGCTACAGCTTTTCCAACCCTCGATATGTGGGCGCATTAACCTTCTCCCTCCTCTCCATCCTCTCTTGTCTCTCTTTCCCGCCCACGCGTCCTGTAATCCCTTGCGGTCTGCCCGAGAGTCTGCGCTTTCCCGGTTAGTGTACCTTCCGCGTGTCTGAGCTCCTGATAGGTTACCGCCCGTTCCTTTTCTTCCTTCAAAGACATCCCCGAGGGAATTAGAAATACCTGGATACATCCGAGTAGTTCTCTCTACGTTACGGAGACGGATTAAAGCAGTTCTACTCGTATCGCATGATGGATATATATCTCATATCGCTCGAGTGCTTTACACCCCGTACCGTATGTCTCGTTGCTCGATTCCTTTTTCGATCCCTAGAGGCAATAGCGCAAGTTACAAACGAGGGCGGTTCGTCGATTTGTGTCCTTTATCGGAACCACCCGGGGAAATTAAGCGACACGTACATACCTATGTCACACTAAAAGCATTGCACAGAGAGTGACGTTTCAGTTTTATTGACAGGAAAAAGAGAAAATTGACAAAAAAAAAACGACGTATCTTGTTCAAAGCGTTAAACGATATCGACGCGCGAAGTAACTCGTCCGTGAAGGTAAAAGAGGTTAATCCGGTTTTCGATTGTATAGCCCGTAGCTAATTTCAACGTATAACGTTATTTAATGTATAACGTTAAAATGTTTATCCATGCAGTGACGTTTTTACGGAGGCGATTAGTAGATAGCGCGCTTATTCTCGCGTGAAAGAAAATTCTACTTAGCATTTATTTCACATTCATTTAATAATCTATATAGGAGATTTGAGCGAAGTCATGAAATAGACGCACGCAAAACCTGTTAATTAAGTTAAGTGGTTATTGATTAATCAATAAAAAAGGAATTAGATAAAAAAACTCAATAAAATCACTTTTGATTGGCAACCGAATTTTAGAAATACGTCTCTGTGCACGTCTTCACTGTTTTACGATCCTCGAGAGATTGCGACATGTTCGCACGTGATAAAGTTCACTCGCGAGGAAACGCTCGGTCTGTCGCGTATGTACAAATCGATCAACGCGGCTTATCGAAACGAATCGTGTTGATACTATGCGCGTCGCGCATTGCCCCGATTCGGAATACAAATGCGAGAACTACCGCGACGCCGCTTAAATGGAAATCTACAATTGCAATATCCCGGTGGAACGACTCCGCGCAGCACGTCATAATAAACCCCCGTGATATTAATGCCGGTATAATGTACAATGGAAATTAGTCCAACATTTTCCCCGCTATATTTTCTCTTTATCTTACGGGGTGCGTTTTGTTTCCACGTTATTTAATATAAAACTCATAATATTAGATAAGCATATTAAAAAAAAAGTGAAGTATAAATATCACATTTTACAATTTAAAAATATTAACACAAAAAAATTAATATTTTAGTTGATTCTTAATTTAACATATTTTAGTGACTTATATAATTTAAATAAAATTGTAATACTCTCTTAAAGTCTAACTATATAAAGATATTATATTATAATCAACAATTTTTGAAATAACTTTGTATATTCAAAAATACATAAGAAAATTTATATTGTTTCCGCGCGTTATCGTTTTCAGTGTAAATTATTCGTCTTCCAATCTTCTCATCCTCATCAATCTCCTTTCACTCCGTTCTCAACCCTTCTCTCGACCCACCCCTCGTTTATTCGCCTATCCCTCGTCCTTGTTCTCCGTACTTTCCGTCTCCCTTCCTTCCTTTATCCCTGATACCTTTACGTGGAAGTTTCGACTGCGCAACCGACACGCCCGGATGAAGTTACGAGGGCATAACGCCGTCGTGTATATATATAACGTAAACGTAAAGCGGAGTCTGACGTGCATAGAACGTAAGTCGTAAAAGCTAGTTGAAGCCGGTGTCGACGTCGTCCAATACGGGCAACTCGCCTTCGAATGTGTAGGTGTGTGCGTAGGTTTGTAGATATATACGCGTGTTGTAACCCGTGTTACACGCGCACACAAAAACGTATTCTCGCGATATTCCGCTTTTACGTACGACGCGCCAGAAGTTAAAAGGGCGTTTCGTTACGGGAAAGCCTTCCGACCTCATCGGAAAACTCGACTTCGCTTGTCGATATACGTACGAACAGTAAAACCTAAGTACGCACAAAATGCTCGGATCGAGTTTTGTTAGCCGATTTTGAACGGGCACTACGCTCCACGCTTTGTAGCGCCGGTAACAGTTTCTACTATCTTACGTTACAAAGCGAGTTTCTCGTAACTCCTAATTGCCGACGCGGCCCGGGATATAATGATCCGTCCGCCAATGAAACGGTGATTCGTTACTTAGAAAATGATTTTTCGAACAGCGGCGCTTAGCCTCGACGGTAATTTCAGTGATTATAATAATCAGACAGCGAGGTAATTATGAGGCGCCGTAAACTGGTTTCGTCGTGTTGGCTCTCGGAGATTTTGCCGACATTTTTGTACTCTCATTATCATTATTGCGTTCCAAAAACTTAATTGGTTTTTATTATAATTTTACATCATTTTTATGAAAAAATTATAATATCCAAGTTCAGGTGCCTTCCTCCTTTGATCAATTTATAAATTGATGAAATTACAAATAAATTACATGATCAATGTGTAATAAAACGCGCGCGAAGATGAAAACGCATTGTATTTTTTGTTTTCAAAAGTACACAATGTATTTTATATACTTTTAATCTTCGGATCTAAAACTTTATGTGAAACATTGTCTCCCTTTTATGACGCACACACACACATATATATATATATCTGTCATAAAGGAGTCGGGTACGCTGATGATTAAAATTCTGACAGCGACTCGGAATGCCGGTTACATGGCATCCACTTTGCGCAACGTAGATCAATACCGAAACTATGAACATAGCGACGCGAGGAACGACTTTAAGGAGCAACCCGCCCACATTGAATTGCGTACCTGTGCGCAAGGGACGCGAGGCAATGTGAGCGGCGGCGGTAGGACGTTATGATGCTGCATTGTGCCACTTTACGACTTCCGGCTCAAACTGCCTCGCCTAGCTTGCAACCCTTCGCACAACTCTCATCCCCCATCTCGATTCCCCGGCGCTGTATTTCACCTCCCTCGGAATTACTCCATTTTCTGAAGACGTTTAAAGCGACCCTATATACGGCGGCGGCCACTGCATACCGAATACTAATGCCGCTTTTTGAATAGCTACATGCGTACGAAAGTTCGGACAATGGAGAATTTTATTTCCACTTTTCCAATTAGCTTAATGCAAACTGAGAACCACGTTTTTGTTAAAAACCAAAATCATATTTTAGTGTGTATAAAAAATAAGAAGAATATGAAGGCAGTAGGACATAAAATTAATTTTATAACTTTGTTTATCGGAGCAAATTGAATCTATCACAGCAACTTACAAATTTACAATTTCGCAATACACAGCGCATACTACCGAGATCCGCATAATGTTTGCTTCTCATTTTCCTTCGTGCGGACGACCTTCCAATTATCTCTTACCGTTTTGCCGCGCCGAGACATTTCGAAACGCACTAAACAGAACGCTGCTTTCACGATTAGCGATGTTTAGTCACGGTTAACTAGCCACTCTCGACAAAGAAAAAAAACATCAGAGCGCAAATTGTTCGAGCTGCAACCGTGAAATATTGATTAATAAAGCGCCGTTTTTCGTGTTTGCGTCGCGGAACGTTTGCGTCTTCATACGCCGCAAAGAATCGTCGTAAATACGATCTGAAAAATGGGTACCCGCTCGATGTTGCGGTATCATTAGAAGAACCGGCATCGTCAATTAAACTGGCCGGTCTGTAACGCCGGCAATTATGAAGAGCGTCTTCGCCCGTGATGATTACGCCGTCGTTAGTGCCGGAAATAGAGCGTCGTCCGAGAACGATCACGAGTGTTTCGTGGAAGCCACCGGGAGAGCGAAGCCGATTAACGGACCGAATTTCGCAGCCGCGAGGGCCACGAGGAACGGACTCCGCGACATAAGGAGTTTGGAAATAGCAAGTTCACTCTGCCGGTACTTTGAGCGGGAACAGCCTCAAAAGTTCCCGGAACTCCCGGAACGAGTTTCCTCCCAAACGAAATCAAAGCAACACCGGTTTCGAGTTCCCGGAGGAACGTTTCCAGGATTCGCTCTGGGGATCGAGTCTTTCATGGATTCAAAGGACACGATTTTTCTCGAAACACAGAGGAAGTGACCGTAGTATTTGCAGAAAAGATTGCAAGTAGATCGGAATAAACTTATAAAAAAAAAAAAAAAATAAAACTATAAAACAATTTTACATACACATCGTATACATACATATTTAGAGATAGGAAAATAAAATCACGGAGATGTCGGATTTATTATATTTGTCGAAATAAAATCTCTTATTTTCCGCTTTCGAGCTTAAGCCAGCGGTTCAATCCTCTTGACGGAATGCTTTCACAATCGAAGAGCTTTCCGAGCTGGAATTAGGTCAGCACCGGGTTTCTCTCCCTCTCATCCTTCACATTCCGTCTACCCTAAAATGTAACCGCGAGAGATTCGAAACGGCGCTCGCTCGATAACAGATATTTCGCGCGCTCGCGAAAATATACACGTCACTCGTCGTTCCAAAAATGGATTTTCCCGGGTCACCTCTTTATTCATGAGATTCAATTATCGTCGGGTCAGTCATCGTACTCGCTCTCCGCGGATACGCTCGCTACCTACCTGTCGCTGGCAGATAGTCGATAGTTCGCTATTGCATAATTGACCGGGACGAAACGCGAACGACTCGCGCGCGAAATCCCGTCGTTCTTCGTTTCTCGCGTCTTGCAACGTTAATCGCGCAGCGCGAGAATGTTCGCCACGAAAGCGTAACCCGGTTTTATATGTCTCGTTGCGCAATCCACGCCGTGAAACACGCCGATCGAACCGCCGCGATCGCGCTCGATATCCATTCATTGCACGGCGCGGCGCGCGGCCGACCGCGCTGCAATTCCGTCCCGGATAGATATCGAATTACGGACGTCGCGGGTTCGATTCGAGCTATCTCGGAGATACGACGAGTTTCCTGCGTGTACTTTACATTTAATGGACCGTATCCGTGCCGCAGGTTCGGCGTTAAATGTGGCCATCTAATTCTTGTCGGAGGTTTATTGAGCGACTAGCACGTGCGGCGCGCTACACTTTGAAATCCAGCTCTTATAAAACTCCTCTAGAACAAACCAATTGTTTACGTTACGTTATATCGCGGCATATCTCTCAAGAGTGTTGATGTAATTATTAAATACAATTTTATTTCAAATTATTCCAACGTTATATAAATGTTGCTTTTATTTTCTTTGGATTTTGTACATCCACAGTCTCGTTTCCGCGATCGATATGCTCGGCACTCCATAAAAATTTTCGCCGAAGTACAGACACGAATTTCTTTTTTACATGAAGCATCCACCTGATGTTACGACACAATCCATCCGTTCTCCATCCCCTTAATGACACTGAACAAACGGCATCGGGTATAAGCGAGGCGAGGATGCCTTTCGCGCTACGACGACGCAGCTTTTAGCACAGTTATGAAAGGGGAAAAAGCGAACGCGCGCATAGCCGGCTTCAAAGACGGGAGAGATGATCAGTTTACCGAGAGTAATGGAAAGAGACAGAGGGAAAGAAGATTCTCGAATGATAGAACTTCGCGCCTTTGAAGAGGGAGGGCTTCCTCGTCAATTTCCGCGAAAATTTTTTCGCGCGCCACGGAATTATCAAATATCGTCTCGTGGCGTATATCTCGATTTCTATGTTTATTCCCGCGGTAATATTTTCGCGACTGCCTATCTTCACGTACATCTTCAATTCGTTTTGAACGAACGTGTTATTATTATGATTTTCTCTTCGAGAGAGAAGATTTTTCTTTTCACTCCTCAAGTAACGATCGGCGAAATGTATTCGGTTACATGTACCTGCTGATAGGATATATTAGATTACACTACGTCTCTCTCGAATACCATGTGTCTTTCGGATCAGCGAAAGAAGTTTAATGGATAATCTTACACGTACTTCCCGAATTGATCATCATTGATTTCTTCGTTGAGAATTCAAAAGACGAACTAAATTTTTGCGACGAACAAAAGCTCTGGAAAGCTCCGTATTTAAACATAACGTTCCGTTACTCGCTTTACTCCGTTCTTG
The DNA here is from genome assembly GCA_014825455.1 of Pseudomyrmex pallidus. Classification (NCBI taxonomy): domain Eukaryota; kingdom Metazoa; phylum Arthropoda; class Insecta; order Hymenoptera; family Formicidae; genus Pseudomyrmex; species Pseudomyrmex pallidus. Next base: position 29,054 of record QVNV01025635.1, on the reverse strand, counting down.
AGACTCTTAGTAGCGTAACTTTATTTATGCATGCGTCTTATACGTGTTATGTACAGAGTAAATCGAAAGCCGCATCATTGTAATACTGAGCATGAAACATCTAAGATGATTTGAAAAAAACGGCTTATGAAAATACAATAAAGTGCTATTCTAGTCGCAGCGCTAAACAATATATATGCTTTTGCAATGTTTTCCGTACAAAGAAACCACACAAAGAACTAAGTAGTGATCAGTACGTCGTTTAAGGCGAGGAGTCCACATTTTACGACGTCCGTTTCTCCAGGGTGATCGACGTGGCTCGGCTCTGTGGCGAAACCTTCCTGAGATATCCGACAAGGGATCCGTTTAATTTCACGAGACCCTCATAAAGGTTATGCGCTGCGACGCCCTGTAACGCTCGACGCGATGCAGGAAATACGCCCTCGTAAAGTAGAGATGGTAGAAAAAAAAAAAGAGAGAAAAACGAGAGGAGGAAGAACGGAGAAGGGAGGCTACACGGAAACGCACACCAACGCGTGTTCATCATGTGCGGGTGAAACAATAGACCAAAGGGAGCCAGAGCACGATTCTGAAGAGATGAACGAGAAGACAGGGCGAGGGAACAGAGAATACCGCTGTTGGCAAGAAGAAAAAAGAAAACGAGGGGAAACAATGCCCGGTGAGCGGATTCTAGAGGCCTATTCTGCTCGCGCATGGACACACGCGTATGCGTGCGCGAGGCGAGAAGGATGAAGAAAGACGGAGTATATAAAGTTCGCCGGTGACGCCGCGACGATTGGGAAAGGTGGTCGCGAACGTCAATGTAAGAGGGAAAAGAGCGAAAGAAAGAAAACGCGCTCTTATTGACTGCTAAAAATGATACGACCGTTCTTGATGGATCAGAAAAATTCATAGTGCGCAAAATATTGTCGATGTTGATATGTTATTTTATATGTCGCGAAACAACGGAGATGTACAGATGAAGTAAAATAAAACCGCTTTGAACAATTCCACTAAAATCAATAAGAAAAAAGAAATAATTGCATATGCAAAACACAATCCCCGTGTGTTCCATTTTAAACCGGAAAGAAAAATCTTTTGTACGAATTTTTTTCCTCAAGTAATCTCTTCTAATTAGCGTCAACATCCCCTAATATAGACGAAACACTTCATCCAGCAGTAAATACGAGGTACAAATGTAAATGCAAATATATGTAGCAAGCTCGAGCTAGAAGGATTCGCAATCGGGAAGCATCATCAACCCCTTTCTTCTGCGGAGAGGGAGAGAGAGAGAAAGAGAGAGTGGCAGAGTGCGTTGGCCCGGAGGGTGCGTCGTGCGGAAGCCTCATGGAGTTCGCCACCGTTCAAGTGAGGCGAGGTTCTCGAAAGGTCAAAAGTTCGTTCTCTTTGCGTTCGCCCTGTGTGACATCTTCGAGGGTTGACGACAAGAAGGACGGTGGCCTTGTCGCCTGGCAACGCGCAGTTCGGAGGAAAAGAGGACACAGGAGAGTCGAGATCCTTCCCTTTCCTCTCTCTTTCCGGAGTCCACTCTTCTCTCCCAACCTCTCCTCGGCTCACCCTTTCCCTATCCCCGCAGATGGGCTTTATTTCCTCGCGCCACTCGACTCATCGTCAAGTGGTGGGCGCCACCTTAATTGGACCGTGGCAATCGCCACATAGTCTCGTGCCCTCCTGCGAAACCGAGTGAAGGCGGAAGCCCGAAAAAGCGTCCCCTTTGAAGGCATCATTCTTCTACTCTGAAAGTTGCATCTTTCAGAGGACGTCGGAGAAATGACTGCAGTTGGATCGTTTGCGAACGTCCTTACCCCTTTCAAAGCAACCCCGTTCTCATCGTTGGATTCGTGCAACTTTTATTAAGAATCGCCAGAGCGTGTGGTGTGCAACATATAGATTAGGACTGTGGTTATTGTAAAAACCAAAGAAGCTCGAGATATCAAGCAGATAGCATTTTATCAAGTGTTTTAGAAAAAAAAAATCGTAAAATTAACGAGTTACTTCAATTACAAAAAAGAAACGAAACAGATAAAATTGTGTCATATATCATGTTCATCCAATTAAGGTAAAATAGACACTGTGTTTTATGTCGCTCGCCCCGTGACATTTTTATAGCCAACAAAACGAGCCGTTATCGCCCACTCCCTCCCGATGTAATTAGGAAACGCGATGTTCCCCAGTTTTCATGGTTTTCCGCGCGAGCTTTACTTGACGTAATTATACGTCAGGTGAACTAATTATACGCATTCACCGCCAATTTTGCGCTACGTGAGTTTATACAGTCCGCTGATTAAAATTTATATCTCTAAATTATACGCACGCGAAATCCGTATAACGATGAAAGATTATACAACGTGTTAAAAGCTGGAGAACCAAAACAACCGCACGATGGTAAATTCGCGATTTACATTATAACGTACATCGCTTTCGAATTTCGATCGCGCTCTCGGCATCTCAGAAATAATATACCTGTATATCACCAGCCTACGTAAAGCCAATTAGAACACGATCGCGCAATTGAATTTGCGGTCGAAGCTGACCAACGCGCGCCGACAATTTCTCCCGCGATCGTGTCCGAGATGTATACAACAACTAAAAGGCATTCTATCTAGAATTTTCACAGTTACTAGTGTAACCGATGCGTCTTCATCTACCATCGACCGTTTGAAGCGTCGGATACCAACATACGAAGCAGGCCCGGGCAGCGGAGCGGCTGCCGCACCAACAGCATGAAAGCCGGTCGTGCACGCGCGGTATTCTCTGGATTCAATAAAAGCGACGGCAGGTACGGGGTAGCCTCGTAAACGGGTAATCTGCTATTCAGGTCATAACCTAGCACACGTCGGGTCGGGACGAGGTCGTTTTCCCGGCAGCCATTCTGGATTCCCTTCTATCCGGGAATTCCGCGGGATACGACATGACGAAGGGCCTGAACACAAGGACGAAGAAAATGATTCTCGTTGTTCTCTTTCCTTCTTCCCTCGTCCTCTTCGAGGTTGGCCTGATCTTTTCTCCACGTTTGCGATGCCTATAGTGACAATCAATCCCGCCATCGACAAGCGCGGCTCTTTAATATATCGCGGCTTGCGATTCCCAAAATCCGATTATTGGAAATCTATTACGAATTTAGGGAAAATTTATTGGGGTCGTTGAATGCGGAGGGAATGCACCTTCTCTCGAAATTTCGCCTTTTGCGAGAAAAGCCTCTTGTTGGAATCCATAACTTATCGCGAAAGTTTGCGTGATTGATAGCAGCGTCATTAATCCATGACTTGGATCCGTGACGACCGAATTAATCGTTCTCGAAGGAAGAACACACTATTTTCGCCCTAGTTTTTACTCCGCTCTTGTATATTTATCTATCTACCACAATATAACAAGAGATATCTTTTATCTTTCACTTTAACGTTTAAATGCATCATAAACACATTCGTCGAAACGTCAGTGAAACGAAAAACTCTATTTTATCTCCGTATTCGCTCTCGGAAGTTTCACGAATTAACGCGAGGCAAGTTATTTAATGACGGTTGCCACTTTGCGACTTACGATAGAGTTTAATTACGGAATTAATTGCAACGGTGCAGTTTAATAATGAATGCATTCAGTAGTTGCAGACGCGGATCTTTTAAGGCCGCGCGTTCAGTTGTGACTCTTCATAAGTCTTATAAAAGCGACATGTAGAACAGTGACTTTTTGTGCAAATTAACATCCACCGGATACGTAACGCATGTGGTGAGTTTTTATACTTTCACTCTCCGCGTCATACTCTTCGCTCTTCTTTGATAGAAACAGGTGCGTCGGTTTTTTTTTTTCGTCAACATCTCAATATTTCCATGAATGCAGAAAATCGAAACAAATTAAAATAAAAGAAAAAAATATAAGAATAAAAAGCTCTGCAACCGATAAATAACGAGAAAAATAAGAACACGCAGTTGTTATTCTACATGAAACGATACAAAAATAAATTATACATTAAATAACATTTTATTACTAATTCATGAACACACATACATACACAGAGATACATTTGTCGACAAATTAGTAATAATTGTACTCTTTCTCTCGCGTGAATAACAACTGCAATCGTGATTATCGATTCTGATATTGTTATTTAAAAAAAGAAAAGAAGTTTTTTGCCTTATCAACGCGCGAAATTACACCAGCGTAATAGATTACGCAAATGTAGGTAAATATAGAAGAAAAAAAGTAAAATAACGAAGATTCGTCGAGTAACGCAGTCGCTTCTGCGGAGATCGGAATGTTGAACGGGTTATAAGGCGGGAGACGCGTGTATGCCATAAATGTGCGGTGTGTTATACGCACCTATATACAACTTAACAGGTTTCCACGTGTATACGTTCGTCCGCGCACGCATCTGTCGCACGCAACGCGGCATATACGGGCCTCGCGGAGATGCAACGCGCGAACGAGCGTGGGCTACGTGAGTTGCTAGGCGACCGATCTCTCTTTCTCTCTCTCTCTCTCTCTCTCTCTCTCTCTCTCTCTTTCTCTTCTCACACTCTTTCCTCACTGACATCAAGAGAGCTCCGCTGAAACGCATATGCACCCGACGGGATAAATTGCTTCGATTTCATGCGCGGCGCGATTTATGCGATGCTCGCAAGTCCCGCGGACCTCGCATAATTCAAAACTCGCGTAGGTTCGAGACTGGTTTCGTCACAGGAGCAAATGGAGAATACAGATGCCATTAGTTTCAAATTAAGTAGCGTGGTTCAGCAAACAATGACACATTGCGAAGAATTGTATAACATGATCTATTGTGTGTTTACATGAAACTTTGCGTACAATGCAATTAAGTTACTAAGTAGGTTCGTAGTTAAAAAAACGAAAAAAAGTAATTCTATACATGTCCTTTAAATCTCTTCTTTCTTGCGTAACTTATCTTTTCAATACATACTTTTACACACGCAGTCTGCAACGGATCAATGCACTTCGCAAACCAATTTTCTCTTTATAGACACACATACTCACACAGACACACTGTTCGACCGGATCGCATTGAATAATGATTAATCCAGAATTGCCAATGTTTTTTTTTCTGTCGCTTCCAGTTTAGAACAATTAGTAGCGCGACTGCAGCCGATCTTTAATGCAGTCGAGAAACTTGATCGCGTCTTATCCGGAAATTAGCAAGAAAAAATCAGCGTATGTTTATTTTTATTTTTTTTTTGCAAGAACTGATTATGTACTTCGAGTGATAAATTATGTCGAGGTAAACTTCTTCTACTCAGATTAATCAAAGTCTGTCATGATAAATACGGAAGTAAATATGTAATTTACTTCAACACAACGCAGCTTAAATTGTTTATCTTATTTCGCGTTAGTTTTGTTCGATAATAAAATTAATTTAGTTTATTTAATTTATTTTATTTTATTTGTTTAGCCAAAGTAATAGTGAAACCGAATTTCCAACAACTGCCAGTAATGGAAATCTATAGTATATGTAAAGTTAGTAGATTTTTAATACTGGCAAAGAATATCGGAATGCAATCTATGTAATTTAAGATAGAGTTATCGCGTGTTTAGAAAAACTTCGAGAATTCTGCCTCGAGAATTTTAGACGTTTTTCGCGCTGAGCAAAAATAAGAAAAACCAGACAAAAGTCAGTACCCGCGCGAAAACAATAAAAAAACACGTGTGAAATCATCCGGGAATACAAGCGGCGCGGTCGCGTTACGCGCGTGGCCGAATCTTTCGAAGTCTTCGTGTATTACACATGCGTCCACACTCCCACGATCCGTATCCATTATAAAACGAAGGTATCAGAATGCGGGGCCGAATGGCCGGGACTTGTTGCGGCGATGAAAAATTCATATCGTTGCACGCCGCAGCGTGGTCAGAGATAAAAGCGACGACCGACAATTTCGCGTAAATAAAAATGGGCTCGCGCAAACCCAAAAAACGGAAAAACGAAAGAAGGAGCAAACGCTATTTTCTAGTCAGTTTGTATGAATAACAAATCGGGCGTGCTACGAGCTGCCGCGAACTCGTTTCCGCTCTGTGTTGTTCAGCAGTTATATATCTATCTTTTCGTTTCACCCTCGCGTACGCAAATCGCCATCGATATAAATCGAAAAGACCGTCATTCGGCCACGCCATCGGCCGCTTTCTACGCTCTTGTATCGTCTCGCGAACAGCAGGATCTCGCTGTTTCTTTCTCTTTATTCTCTTGAGATGAGGTTGCGCTCCCCTCTACCAGGTCCAGGTGAATAACCACCTCGTACCTTCGGCAAGGCCGGTTATCGTCATTAACCGGAATCTCTTCTCGGCCGGAGTCCCCGACCGCGCGGCGACCGAAAGTCAAGTCTGACCTAAGCCCGTAAACTTTCGGGGAAATCTCGTTTAGTAAAGCAATTAAGACGAAATTTTAACAGCAATTAAATAAATATTTTTGTGAATTTGCTTCAGTGAAGTTGAAATTGTTGAAACGATTTTATCATTGGAATTGTAGAAAGTGCACATTTTGTTTATCATATACGTAAAAAAATATACTGAAACACAAATATCAGTAAACGTAACACGAAATCGCAATAATTATATAAAAGAGTTAAAAAAATATGAAGCAAAACATACTTCGCGCGTTTTTATCTTAAATAAACTCGAACGGGAAGATTTCGAGGGAAGTTCAGACTGTAAGTGGTCCAATCTACGGGTGTGGAACGCTCGTGGAAGGTTGGTGGCCAGGCCAGTTCAGAGCTTTGCGAAGGGACGATCGGAGGACGCAGGAGGGACGCAGGCAGGTTGCCGCCGGGGTTGACGACGAGCAGGTGCACCTTTCTCGTGTAGCAGACAAAGGACCTCCTCCTTCGGGCTTGTCGGTATTCCGTTTCCGAGCAGAAGGCCGACTGGCCGCAATGACGGCAAACCCGATGGATTCCGCCGATGGACGAATTTCTCGAGTAAATGGATCCCGATGCAAACCGGCCCCGTGATGGTCACACTCCGCTATGGAATTTCACGCCATTGTGTTCTCGGGGTAGTTGTACCGAGAAAGCTGTCCGACGTAGCACGGAATTATTGGGATATGTAAAATTACTTGGTAGAACGAGTCTCGAGATTGACCACTCCTAACGACTCTTTAATCCTCGTCCTTGTGCAAGAAAATACTTGATTATGGTCCAGATTGAGGAAAAAATTATATCAAAAATTACAGATCATCGTCAGATAAAAATTATTATCGTCTGTCAAGAAAAGAATCTCAAAGAGAATAAAACAAGCAATCGATGTACGTGTTTCTAAATTTTCTCTCGATGTACTCGAACAAATTCACGAGTCTCGGCACGGAATATCGGTCCACGAAACTTTTGTTGGAATACGATTGCTCTTTCTTGTCTCTCTATCGCTCGCGGGAACATTGTCGGCATGAGAAGCTACACCATCATCAGGACGCGCGGGGAAATCGTTACGTGCGATCGCTCGATCGATCGGTGAAGATCCACGCCCGATGCGGATAGCGGTGCTACCAAGCCGGCCCCACGTGCAAGCGGATAGCAGCTCGCCTTTCACGGGCGACTACTCCTCGCCCGGACCTGCAATCAGGGCAAGATTGTAGACATCTGCCGGCCATCTGCCGGCAGCCAGTCTTCCGGAGGGACCCGCTCTCTTTCTGCCGCTCACGTTTCTCTCTTCTCGCGTTCTTTGCGACGCCGATTGTTGCAAGGTGCACGAGAGACGCACCGAAATCGCACGCACGCATGAGTTCGCGCACCCAAATTTGTACCGCTCTCTTCTTCTTGTTACTCGTCTTTCTGCGCGCGAGGTTGCGTGCGATGCAAGGTGCGATCCACATTTATAATGATGCAAGCGCGCGTGCGTACAATAGAGTGACAACAGTGCGTTTGCACTGGACAACATTTTTTCTTAAAAATTGATTCAAAAATCTAAGTAAGAAGTACATGCTTGTACGTGCAATTAATTTTACGGTTCTTTATTGTCTGATATCGGTGAAAAAAAGAATAGAATTGCAGAGTGTTTTAAAACTGCGAATACAGAAAAACGTGAATTATTTGATATATTAAATGCATTATTCGAATATGCAGCTACATAATCCATTTTAATCGTGATCATAGAGACGAGAAAATTGCGAGGAAACGTGTGAGAATAATTCTCCTTACAAATGACGTTCGCATTAATGACTCCTCGCCTACGAAATTGTTCTACTTCATTAAAATAGACGTAGAGAGATGTGACGGAAGCTATTATTAGTTCAATTGAAGACTTATATGTGCGATAACGGAATAAGTATCGCGGAACGGTACTCTATTAAAAAAAAGTAACTCTAAAAACTTGAAATAAATTATAATATTATGATTATTTAAATTATAATATGATTATATTGAAATAAATATTAAAGTTTCAAAATTTTTTGTTTCACAAAGTTGTCAGAGCAATAACGATTTCTCTTATCGTAGGACAAAGTTTTACAATTTAAAAAGCGCGATTCACGTGTTGTCTCGAATTCGTAGCGAACAAACGACTTTTGCAATTAACTCGCGAATATATTATTATTACGGGCGCAATGACGGTTCTGATTTTACCTCATCGCCGCCAGGCCAGGTGTAAAATCACGATGCCACCGAGCACCAGGTGTACGTAAGCCTGGAGCGGAGGTGCGGAATCAGGGTTCTGCGCCAGTCGATGAGATTAATTTAACGAGCGACTCGTGCAGGACCATAAACTGAGCTTAATTCCTAATTAGCTCCCCGCGGTCCGGTACGGCTCTGTAACGTACTCCCTCAAAGGCAGAATACGTAGGTACACGATCGTAACGTTCGAACAGACAGATACGCTAACCTCGTCCGTAACTATGGTGTCCCCAAGCGTCGATGGCACACATTGATTAATCAAATGACGGATTGGATGGTCAGTGGTATCGTGGGAGCTTTGATTAATCGTAGGGAAATGACGACTTCCCTATCAGTTTCGTGTCATTTCGTCGTGTATTGAAAGTGACTAAGAACGAACAATAAATCATATCGGAGCAATCTTGAAAGTGTTCTTCAAGGATGTCGCGAAATTCTTCGTTTATCTCTCTCTCTCTTTCTAAATTGTTTTTTATGCAAAAATAATAAGTTAAAAATATAAGAAGAGAAAGTAAACGCTTAATAATAAAAACAATTTTGTCGCGAATTTCTAAGACGCTCTTTATCGTCTTTTCGCTAATGATGATTATAGACTTGCGCTCTCCGGTATTCCTATTATATTATCTCGAAGCATAATCCATAACCCGAAGAACGCATAATGTATTCGTCGTATGCGTGGTTGGCGACATCGTGGCGACCGGCACAAATAAAGCGCAGACGGACGAGTGGACGGACAGGCGAATGGACAGACAGGGACGGTGCTGTATTTTTAGACTTCTAACCACGGCAGACCACGCTGCATTACGCCGTCATGGTCTCGCTAAAGCGGACGATGAGATACGTGAGTAATAACGTTAGAAGATTGCCGTACATCCCAAAAACGTGTATAAAAAAATGACGTAGTTTACCTCCGGCACGAATTTCCGGTTCAATTTAGAGAGATAATCCTTTTTGGAAAAACTTCACATGCCAAAACTCCAATTACACATAAAGAGATGATGCGATGTAATTAATTTTAGATTTGTTGCAAAACTGCGACCTGATTTATTTCGTGTAATTTCGTAATTGCATTAAATTTTCATGTAAATTTTAATCAAGACACGCGAGAAGAGTGCGAAATTCTATGTAATATCCAATTTGCATTTTATTTGTCGGAGCTCATCATGGCATTACGTAACGGCATGTATATGTATATAATCACTCAATAGATCTTACGAAGTCGCTTGCGAGCGTTCGTACGAGGTGTAATACCCGGTAATTCACGCGAACAATGTGGCCCACTTACGTACATGTATATACCTACGTACATGTACAAATGCCCGTCGTAATCGTCCGTGTGCGCCGAGCACACCGCCTGGAAGAAAATCCCCAATTTAGTTTATAGTGTCAATTGAATGAACAGACGGGGTACGTGATTTATTTTTAGATCTGCATCATAGGGGACTCCGCTGCATTAAGCGGTTACGTGTGTGCTCGCTCATGCACGAACCAGCTCATTGGCAAACGCAGAAAGTAATGAGAGTTAGACTAGGAACGCTCTCGCGACCATTACTTTCTTTTCTCGAGTTTGCAGAAGTAATTAGATGTCTTAAACGCGACGTTTTATAAAATAAAAGTTGACTTAGAAAACATCTTATCCGTGTTTAATCTTATGGTTTTTCTATCAAAAGATAGTACGTAGTACTACTATACCGAGTAGCGTTTTGAGCAGGAATAAGACTTTTCTATAAAAACATCATATCGCATCTCGATATATATATCGCATATCGATATATATCGCAAATCGATATATATCGCATATCGATATATCGATTTTCTTTTTGTTTCTAATTGTCGTTTATTTTACTCACGCAAAATGTCATGTGCGTACCGAAGTTATATCTTCTCGATACAAACCTTAACAAAACAACAATTTTTTATAAATTACTTATACACAAATAATTTTTGGCATTAATGTGTGACTGTGTTGTCTGCTAATTTCGCATAAATCGCTAAACTTACATGTATATACGTATGTAACTTGCCAAGTCGCATTGCGACAAGGCGTAACTCGCATCGAAATCACAAGTATCTAACAGGTCAATTGCATTATTGACCATTACTCGGTCGATACGGATTCTCGTTTTACCAGATCAGTCCGGGAGTCTGCTCGACGAGCTTAGTACTCTTAGAAAGATGAGGGCGATAGATTGCATTTCCGCAAAGTCCGCGCCGGGTGCTGGAAACGCTTACGATTTGGCACGAACTTACGCCGAGGAATTCCAAGGGGGAAACGGGATTGGCAAACTCGACTTTAGTAAGTAATAGAGGTTTAACCCTCTGTGGCCGTGACGAGGGATTTACCTCGATCCTCAAGCGGCGCTCACAACGTCGCGCTGCTCTAACTAATAATACGGGTTCTTCTCTCGGGCAACTTGCTTATCTCACGTAAAGATCAATAGCCTATGCAGTTGTCGGATTTCTCGCCTTCGTTAATCCTCCACTCGCCTATTGAACTTGCTCCTGATAGTTGATAGCAATTTCATATAGGTATACTTTCCAATTTGTGGATCTGTTAAACGAGCTTCTGAACATTTTATGTTCATTTCCTCGCTCATTGGTCATCAAACTGTATTCGATAGAATCACTTGTATGATCTGTGTGTGACCGTATCAAATTATAAATAAAAACCATAAAGTGGGTATTATAATCGTATATCAGTAAAAATCGCACATCTTCAACTTTTGAAACGTTTTACTTTCTCAATTGCAATCTCGAGATTACAAACGTGATTATGCCGTGATTTTATAACGAGAGTTATTTTTAAATAGAACAGCAAGAAAAGAATAATAATCGACCGACGCCATGATTTCAATCTCAGTCTCATTCTGCGCTGTTATTACTGACACCCTTCGGGGCAATCCGCTCTTCCGCCCCAACCCCTTCGAGTTAATGATCACGAATGAAATCGGAGCACTTCGCTTACATCACGTCGCCCGCACGCACATCGACCCTAAACAAAGGGCGGAGATCCTCGGGGGAGAGGACGAGAGAGGAACGAAGGAAGGAAGGAGGAAAGAAAGGAAGGAAGGAAGGAAGGAAGCAAGACACCGAGAAAGGACGCGCGGCCCGGCCCTTTCGCGACAACCAGGCAGGATCGATGGAGCGCGATTGAGGGTCCTCGAAGAGAGGACCCGTCCTTCGACCTACATACCTCGCCGCCCGCGCGCACGCATAAAAACCTGCGCGGCCTGTCGACTTCCGGTCCTCCGCTCGCTCCGACGCGGCCGGAGCTTTAAGCTCTCTCTGGGAAGCCTCGGGGAGTTTTTACGAGCGCAGTTTATGGAAGCGAAGCCAGCTGGGCACGCGATAAACTCGCTGTATTCACGATGTGAGTGTGTGCGCACCTACATTCACGAGCGCACAGAGAGAGAGAGCGCACATGTAAAAATATACGCACTCGAGAGACCAGTTGTGATTGCACACTACGAAAACGTAAGCACATACGCACACTTGCACGTATCGCGTATGAACGTGAGCGGATATTCGGACCGTATATACGTATACATGTATGTACGTGCATGTGTAAAATTGCATGTCGCGCGCACGTGTGTGGCCAATTCACGTGTGTGACACGCGGTGCTCACCAAGCCGCGCCGTGCCAAAAACTTCGGTTTACGATTGCACGAAAATGTTGATTGGAGGCATCGTGATGTGAGCGACGCGTGACGCTGAAACGTTACCGCCTACGATTTATCGTTTAACGGGCATGCCAGCGTTTATTCCTCTCGCCGTTTACATTCACGAGATGCAGGTGAATAAAACGGAACTTTTGCACCGCAAAAACACGGCATTTCGAAAAATACATTAAAAAAAAAAACAAAAAATCCGTCTTATATCTTTTAATATGACATAAACAATCCTCCAACTGTCCATCAAAACATCATGACCAGTGTAATAATAAATAAAATAGTACAAATCATTATTATTTATGAAAATTGTAAAAAATGCACGCACACTTATAGTTGAGACAAAGTTTGTGTGTGAATTTTTATGTTGTCTTTGACATAATGAAAGAAGTCATTGATGGGTTTAATGTCTCTCTTACTTTGTCTACTTCCATGAATGACCTTAAGCCTCGCATTCGTGGGAGCTCCTGTTCGCGTGGGCGGTGAATGGTTTGTATTCTTTGGTGTTAGTGGAGGCCGCATGACGACCTTTCAACCGCGCCCAGCTTGAGTCGCTGTCAGAACTCAACGTGCAATTGACACAAGCAATTGTTACAAAATGATTTACAGGAGTCAGATAGACGTCAGATCAAATCAAGCTGCTTATATTTGTTTACGCTACGAGAGTATCGTCGACTGAGGATTGTCTATAACAACTGTTGAACTAAAAGGTCAATAAGTGTTGCGTGAACTTTTCCAAACACAGCTCTGTGTATAATAATTTATATTGTTTTTTTTTTACTAAACTTAAACTAACCATATAAAAAATAAATAAATTCTTAAAATTCATTAAAAATTAATTTTATGTGCAGAGAGTTAATCAAGCATAGCCACAAGTAATGATGTCGCGACGGCGTGAAAAGAAAATGTCTCGAATAGATAGTTGAAGAATAGTCAACGCAAATTTGAAATCGTGCTTATCCCGCATACAGATAACGACGAGAAACAACCGAGCGCGTTTCTATGGGTAATTCGAAGGGATTAAACAGTGAAACGGAGCGCAGACGACAACGTTTGACCGAAATGCAAATTCGGTCACGTCGAATTAAACCGACCATCGCACAGGCGCCAGTCGCGCTCGATGCGCGACGCGAGGGCGTCAATCACAAATGCACGAAACGCGAGTTTTCAAACACGATTGACGTCAAACAACATGCACACTGAGCTTCCAGAATTCAGCGAATAATTCATGCGATCTACCTCGTTGCATTCTTCGCGTTAAAATTCGGTCGATATGTTTTTAAAATCTGTGTATGTGTGTGTGTTTTTACATTTTTGCATTTGCGATATATTCACAGAATAATAAATGGTATATCTTTCGACGAGCTTGTAAATTGCACGATTTCATGCAATATCTACAACGCGCATCTCGTAAATTTGAATAAAAATAATTCCGAAAGTACGCGATTGTCTCTTTATTGCACTCGATAATACAGATGTTATATAGGATTTATATCGTATGTTTTCATCTTTCTGTTGCCGTTATATATTTTCACCAAATAATTAATTACTCGTAGAAGTGCGCTGCAATTCGAATAAACAATGACGCAAATAAATTCTGATAAAACCTGGCTGATGTTTAAGGATTTTGTGCACTCGAGAGTTATAAATTTCGGCGGATTTACTCCATTATTTATGGCGCATACAATTGACGATCAGTTGGTCCACGGGCACCCGCATTTGTTTCGCGGTGACATCGGCGCGGAAGAGGTGTAAAAGACGCGTCGGAAAAGAAATGTATAACTATCCAGCGACGAGACCAGGAAGCCGAGGGATTCTCACGCATAAGGGATCGTGACGGAAGGTCATCAACTGCATCTGCGGCAAGGCGGATTTTGCTCACGAACTGCTTCCAAAAAGCCCTGTGAAAGCCGTTCTATTCACCGGCGGAGAACGAAATAAAGCGAGCAAAAAAATACTTTCTCACGCACAGCACAAATTATAATGATTAAATAATATATTTTATCTCTTTTATCAACAAAAATACAAGTTTTTGGGATTTTTATAAATGCAAAAAATATGACACATATCTTAAGTTTCATTTAAGATTCATTTCAAATAGCTTAAAATTGAAACACAAAAATAGACCAGAGATATCGCAACGTTTTTCAATAAGTAGACTGCATTATATAAAAAAAAAAGTATCTTGTGTGTGTGCGAATAACGAATTATTTCAAAATATGAAACATTCGACAAGAGATGTGACGTCTCCCGAAATGTCGAGAAACATCGACGACGTATTCGAGAATAGACGGAATCCGCATGTCAGTTAGCGCTGCCAAGTTAAAGAAACTTACGTTCTGACTTCGCCACGTACGCTCTCAATTAAATGCCGTCGTTTTGGAATCTCTCTGACAAGCGCCCGGAATAAACGGTCAATCTGTTGAAATGATTTCTCGAGCATCCAGTTCATAAGGAAAATTAAATTTTGATCTGCTCTGAGAAATGTTTTTTTTCTCATTTTCATTTAGTTATAACTTCTTACTGTCATATATTTTTTCTATATAAAATAACTATATTACACAAGCTAATAACTATATTGCAAAAGTATGGTATTTATGCCTACTTCTTCATTCTTTTTAATTCGAGTTAATACTGTTTATCGAGTGTCAATTGTTTATTAAGAGTATATAAATATATTAAAAAACAAGAAGAATAGAGGTGAGAACAGTGATGTTAGTATACTTTATAATGTGACACAAAAGAGAGGTTTTCGTCAACGGTCATATCACGTTGAGTCAAGTACCGGTTCTCGTTCGATCACCGAAGTCAAGCAACGTCGAGCACGGTCAGTACTTGGATAGGTGACTGCCTGGGAACACCGTGTGCCGTTGGCACATCTCTTTGTTTTTTGTTTTTAATTTTTAAAACACAGTTTTGTTGAAATAAAAATTTTCTGATTTAACGTTCTTATGAACTACTTTTCAAAAAATTCTCTCAAGTTAAAAAAAATTTTTTTGGCACTAGAAGAGAATATTACGAGATACAATTTTGGTGTACTGACTGTGTATCGATCGTGAGTTGAAAATAATTTCTTAGTGTGGATCAAACAATATTCTCAAAAATATGTTTTCATAAAGTTTTGAGAATCCGAAATTGTTTTAATTCACACTGTGAATAGATAATATATTTTATAAAATCTTACAAAATTAATACAAGTCTGCGCGCGAAAATATGCAATAACCGGATGACAGTTTAAGCCGCGATTGGATTATCTCCGATAACGCAAATGTGCGATTGAAAATAGCCGCGGTCTGCCGAGTCATACGGTAGATGATATTGCTAACGTCAGGAGAGGATAAGAGACCGGACAGATTATGGCCTTTGCCAAGTAAGGGGATTTTCTCGCGTTTTCACTGTGCATGTGTTATCGGCACAGACACGTGCCACCGTCGCCATGTCGTAAGCACGCGCGTGTGTGTGTACGTACGTGTTATCAGTGCTGCGCGGGTCCGAGACAGGTTACCTATTGAGACGAACGTTTTATATCGACGAGGGAAAAGCCGCTCGATTAGACCTCCATACACGGGACAAATTATGCAAATCGTGGGGAAACCGGTCCTCGGTAATCTCGCGCCGCCGCGCAGCATTATCGCGGTTTCTCTCTCTCTCTCTCTCTCTCGGCTTTTTAATCGATTTTAAAATAAATCGACCGATTAACGAAAGATAGCGGAGGCGCGTCAAAGGTTTAATTGAATCGCTTGAAATTTATTGTGCAGTATCTCGATCGGTTTTACGGACTTTATTTGCGAGGATGCTGGAAATTATGTAGAATGTATATCATAAAACTAGATACGCCGCAACGCAACAAAATTTCTGCTAAATCCTTTTTCTCTTCTACGTAATAAAACTCGAAATCTATAACTACAAAGTTATTTAAGAATCAAATTAATATTAGGTGCACGATTTGATTTTTTTTTAACAGTGAAATAGAGCAGAATTTCATATTCAAGACTTTTCATAACTATATTCATAAATCCAGTTCATATCTGATTTTCTGTCGTTCTATTTGTAGTCTTATTTACTCTTTTCGCATGTAATCAAATATTTTATGTCGTTTACACACACTTACAGCTGATCTTTTGGCTTTTTTTTATAAACGTGAAAAGTAACAAAATATGTGCCGCGTGCTAGTATTTATCATAACCGGATCCATAGTGCTAACAACACTACTTGCCACATATCTGAAACGCTTAATCGTAATGATCGACTCTATCTCAAATAAATTACGTTCGATGAATTCCGCGAATGCCGCCGAATGTTGCTCATGCTGAAGACATATGTCTTTGATAATACAGTGGCGCATTCCAATTTTTTTCTGTTTTTTACTATCTCTATACAACAACTTTTTCTATCAAATTTTTTACCCACGCGATAATAAGTACTTCGTAGGACATAAATATGTCTACAATATTAATTTTAATTCTATATGACGCTCAACAAAATGTAAACTAAACAAATCTGAACTTTATTTATGTCATAAAGAACATAATTCAAAAAAATAACTATCAGAAAACTTATCGGAACGTAAGTTGCATAGTGGCACAGGTTTTACAACGAAGAGTAGGTACTGAAAATATAATCTCAAGTTTCCGAGCGGAGAAAGAGAAAGAGATACCGAGAATACGCCAGTGCGTTCATAACGTTGTGTGCTCAACACTCGTCTGTGTGCGTACGTGTTTATGTGCATGTGTGTATATATGTGGCAACGCACAAAGCGCGCCAGACGACCGGCGCCACAAGGAATCCCCACGCACACCTGAATGCCGCGACCGAACGGCGGCCGCTTGCGTAAGAGTCCGACGAACGAACGTCGAGTCATTCTAAGATTTCCGCGCGCAACGCTCGCCAGCTCACTGAGCCGGATTGGGAAAGCTTCGGAAAACCTCGGAGGAAATCTGGCAAGCGTTTTCGGATGCTCTGATACCTTCCAACCTCAGCGACTCCAAACGACATTCAAATATGTACATCGTTACATCGTATAAATAGACACATAGTATACGTAAAGAGCAAAATTAGTTTTATAATATTCAATAGTATCATAGTATTAAATCTAAATAAATATTCTCTAGTACGGTTTCTATTTTGTTTTCTGACTTGAAATAAATTTCTGAATTTACATTTATAATACTGATTATACTAAACAGTATCATAGATTTTTATTAGGGTTAAGAATGCGCGGATAGCAAGCATCATACCTTATTACAGGTGAAACGTAACATGTCAATGATTGCATAGTACGTGTATGTATGGCGAAACTTCCGCGATGAGAAATGCACCTGCTGTACTTGGCTAACTGTAACAAGAGAGAAAAAGATAACTGCTACTATTATTATTATTCTTCCGACGACTAGATACGGTTGTTTTAAAGTCCGAGCACGTACAGATTACAGGACAATTCCTGCAGTTGATTAATACATTGCGAGATGCAAGGCGTTAAAGACGCGACGAGGAAGACTTTTCTCGCACATTACGATGTTTTTATTATGCGCGTCTTGATTATATGCGCTTATTGCGCGATCCTTGAACCGTCTAGAAGTCATAATTCCAAGGCCTGCTCTTGCCGCGCGTAATCTCTCGCACTTATCGAGATTTTTCATCGCGAATCATTATCGGGTAACGTAACTCTGCCGCATGCATTCGCATGAGTCCATTCAGAAAGGAAAAATAGATTCCCCGATTCTTTACCTCTCACATTCTATTTACTATGTATGTTTCCGGGTTTGATCCGGTTTTGCATAGGTTTACAGTTTTAAGGATGACTCTGACTATAGTAGAATGGACATACCTAAACGATTAATGTTTATTCGATGCATGTACGCAAATATCTTTACAAAATACCTGCTGATCCCGGATGCAGAAGAGAATAGATATTTATAGATACTTGATGTAATTTTAATGTGTACATTTATTGTTTGCATCACATCTCTTACATTGTTTTATACATGAGAAGATGTAAGAAAAACGTTTAAAGATGTTTCTGCGTTTAAAGAAATTTTCTGTGAAATTAGCAATGATAAGTTTTAATTAAAAAGACCTAAAACATTCTCTGAACTTTTGTAATCAAAAACAAACCATCAAAGTTTATCTGCTTCGGCCAGTTTCGACTTTTCACGATAATGTGACGACACTTCTCGAGCTGATGAGGTGTAAATATCTCGCGCGCCGCAAATCTTAAGTCAAACTATCATTCATCGTCAGCGAAGCCGAGCGAATAGCCCTCGAATACGGCGTCGATCGCGAATATACATTCGCGCGACAAAGCGTGAATTACGACAGACCGGTTGCATACATTACGGCGCCGACGATATCCCATTAGCTCGTCGTCGAAACGTAAATAAACGGGACGCGAGCTGGGCTCGCGCGGCCTTCGCGAGCGAAAAGGCCGCTCGACGGGACGGGAAAGGAAGGGTAGGAACACGGGACGGGAAAGGGAACGGGACGGGTTCTAAGCGCGGCTTTATCGTAAATTCTCTTACACAAGAGTTATCCCGTGGCATCTACGCGTGAGCGTTACCTCGAAGGCGAGAGGCGTGCCCACGCGTGCCTCGCGCTCGAAAACCCGAAGGCCCGTGGAACGCGCGCGCTTTGCCAATTATTTATTCGTCTCCTTCGCGAAGGAGCGAGAATTCCATCCTCGCTGTTATCCCGATCGATATAATATCCCGGAGACGTTTACACCAGAACTTCGGCGACTGTGTGCTTTTCTTCAGAAAGACACAAGATCAATCCGCGACATCAAGAATACGACAGTAAAAATTGAGAAATATGAGGAAAAGAGAAAACGAACCCAAGAAAGGCGCTTATAAAAAAAATAATGAAAATTGAATAAATTCACGAAATATAAAACACTAAGAGACTTCGAGGGGTAATATTTCACTAAATTGATCTATTTATCTCAATAAAAATAACGTGATTCAGCGCGATAATCTTATCAACAGCCACGGAAACACTTGTCTGATCACGATACACACCTGCATTTCCTGAAATCCTGTCAATATTCATCGTACCGTGACTCATTGGCTTGCATCTCGAGTAAAGCAAAGCACGGGGATCACTTACGTATTGTAAACGTAGTAGGAATTACGGACGGCATCACGATCCGCCTCGTGGCGCGATCTCCCCGAGGTCACTTCAGCCTAGTTTCTAATAAATCGATCGAGGATCGATCGTGAATGCACGGCTTGATGAGCGTCGCATTACCAAAGGCGGCGGGCGCGCGTTGAGCGTTTAATTGTATGGAAATCACCGTGGAAACGTATACACGTGTGTGTGTATATATGCGCGGCAAGGTTAACGCGCACATTGATTCACCTTCTATTGTTTTCTCTTGCGAGTGTAAAACGGGTCCGTTGGGTGGACACTATTCTCGAATGATTAGGCGCGGGTTGGAAAAGTCGAGATATCAGAAGGTAATCGGAAATACTGGATCTCCGGTTCATTATTGATGGACGGTTGATCCAAACAAGAGGAGAAAATTCATCATCATCAAAAAAGTAAAATAAAATAACATCAAGAAATATAAAACTACGACTACTTTCGATTTCTTTTTTTTATAATTATCTTTCAGTTCGCCATTTTAAAAATATTCCATAAAGCGCAAAAGAAATGATAATTAAATAAACACGGATTTTTTTCACGAAATAAGAACGTGAACAAATAGTGACTAGTATTGAAAACACATTACTTCTTTTGAAAAGAGGGGCACAGGAAATACTCGAAGAAGTTTGGCGAAGCAGGTAAAGAGAAAGGGACTTGTCGGGATCTAGAAACGGACTCTGTTACAGGACGATTAGCCATTTGACTTTTTCGTTCACTCAAGAAAACAAACTAAGGTGCCATTCACAATTGCATCGATTTTTATCGAAAACGTTATTATTTTTCTCTTCAGAAAGCTAACCGGCAGCTGGGTATTCTTGTCAATGTCTCTTTAAATTTGTACGAACTTTCCCATGGAAAGTTCTTAAAACACTAAAAGTTACGGTCTATTTCTTCAAGCGCAGGTAGAGAGACTTCGAAATTTATCGAGACTTTTTGGCGCCAGTAAGTCTGTTTTAGAAATTCTGATCATTTCAATGTCCGAGACGGTCACAAAAGAATGTAAACTGCTTTTACGATTGGAAACACACTATCGACTTCGAAATTCCTATCTAGAGTCTTGTTGTCTAGCGTCAGAAAAGAAAAAAGAAAAGTAAAACTTGTTGACATTTTTCTGAAAATCACACTTCTTACCACTCATTGTCTCAAAGAAGTAAGAATTTAATATTCTTTAGTTAATTTCGAGTGTTTGTACTTTTGCCTGACAAAAACTTTGTCTGAACCTTGATTGTATTATACAAAGCTATGACTCGAAACGGTTTTTCTCCTTATAAAGTTATTTTTATTTTCTTGTTATTTGCAACGAAGAGATTTTACCATTTGTTTTTCGCTAATAACATTTCATCAGCGTCGAAAAATATATTATATTAAACAAATATTTTAATTATTTGCGTGTGTGTTGTGCGCGCAAAAGCACTCGTTCTTATGTCGACCACACCTATAATCTTTTCGTGTAGAGAAGACCTCCCTGGTTGGACAAAGTCGCTTTAGTTATTTCTGGCTCTTGTCAACGGTCGACATCGGACGACATAGTGAGCGAGCTAACGAAAGCAAGGGGACAATGAGAAAAAGAGAAAGAAAAATGAATCTGAGACATTTCACTGAGCTAGTGTGCGAACGATCCTGGACGACTGGTAATTTTCCGACTCTGATTTTCGTGGAATTCTCAAAAACGAACAAGATTTCTGTTAAACTGCATTCTTCTGCGTTCGTTCTTCGACCAACTGAGGGTTTGATTCGATCATCAATCTCGAAAACTAGTTGTCACAAAATTTTGTGCCATATTTTTATCTCGTATTCAAATGTGCGAGAGATGAATCATAAACTAATAATAAAGATATTTCTGAAACATTAATATCTTATCTTGAAAAACATAAAAAAATTTAAAGTTTTTCTTCTCTCCACAGAAAAGTATTTAATATCGTCGATAATTAATCATATATACTCAACTTTGAATAATTATTTATTCAAAATCCATTAGTGTCACAAATTTATATCTAGTATTGTTATGTTTATTTACAAATTTGTATAACTATGGTGCATTGAGCAAAGTGAATTTCAACGATATTTTAGTCGCTGTGCTTATGTGGCACAAAATCTCTTTTTGCTTTCCACTTCCTGTAATTTTAATTTCCACTTCAGTAATTATTCCATTTTCTCTGATTACCGTCAAGAAAATGTCAAGTCGAGATAGTCAACAACATTTTCAATTTCTCTCTCTCTCTCTTTTTCTCGAAATACGATTTTTATTTAAAGAGAATCACATCAAAAAAAGAGTTTTGGACCTGACAAACCAGCGGCGCATTCTACGATAAATAAAAATAAATGTTCCTCAGAAACGGGCTTTTCTCTCTGTGAAAGCAACGGGACTAGAATTTGACCGAACGTGAGCGTGACGTTACAATGTGAACGTGAGACGACCCTGATCCTCCCCGTTTGTAGCAACCTCGTTTCCCCTTCCTTCTTCGTCTTCTTCTGACACTGTCGCCGATGAAGAAATCCGACGAAACGGATTTCTTGCCTAATAAAAAAAAAAAAGAAACATTCTTATGCTGCTCTCAAGATTAAATTGTATCCGTTGCAAGCTTGCAATTTGTGTAATTTATTTATACTTTATGTTAACACATAAATACAATGCGCATATAATCTAACGATAACGAACGTGGTGATATTTACTTTGTGACGTAATCGCGCGCGGCCTTCCGCAGATCAAACACGAGGCGAAGCGAAGTTCGATAGTGTCTTGTTTTCTTCTTTCTCAACGCCAGATGAATTCAAAAATACAGACATTTGCACGCTCGAATTGCACTTGGCGTCAGCGTGTACGCGAAACAACGTGTGTACGTGGTTAATTAAGCAACGGTAACGCACATTTGTCGTTTCCGCGTAATCGCAAGCATCGATCGCACTGTAATTGCGTTTCGTGACGGCATGCATTGTGCCAGACGAGATCTCTCCGTCGATCGATCTCTCGCGCGGCGCCGCCGCGGGCGCGCATGAATAACGATCTCATCCAGATTCGCGTCCTTTTCTTCAACGATTCTCGATTGCTTCTTCGGCAGAAGCAATACTCATCAAGCAATATAAAAGGCATTCAAAAACAATAACTCAATTTTAAATTACAATAGATTCTACACAGATACATTTTGATGAACTTGTAAATTTTTGCTCTTATGAGAAATGTCACACCTTTGCATGTCATACCATTGCAATACGTGATTCCCATCGATTCTCTGATTAAATGCAAGAGAGACAGAGAGATAAGCGTCATGATTCACGCCGGAATCCAGATGACGGCAAAGAACAGTGCTCTCGAAGAGCGAAGAGGAAAGGAGCAAACGTGTAACGAAGACGAAGAGAAAGAGGAGGAAGAAGAAGAAGAAGAAGAAGAGACGCAGTCACCGCAGATGTGCGTGTATTTATATGCACACAACTAGTGACGTACACACACGTGTGGAACGCGACACGCAGGCACAACACTGACGGGGCGCCGGTCGTCTCGCTCGGCGAGGTTCTTGGCGTCAGTCTGTCGGGCCTCCTGGGTTCCTCTTTGCGCTCCTACGATGCCCATCGAGTCTACGATCTCTTCTTTCTCTTCTCGGGTATGCTGTCCTCTCTTGCGCGGTCTCACTTTCTCGGTCGCCCTTGTCGGAGCGAGATGCTTTTCAATTATTCGCCGCATCGCGCTTCGAATTCCTCGAACCGGGCTTTAGAAATACACGTTTCTCTTTGTGCGTCTCTACGCCACTGGGAAATCGTTGTGCAAATCAAATTATGACCTTTTCATTCTATTTTTATTTGACGAGAGTTTCATGTCGGTTACGATTTTTCTTACAAGCTCTATTGCGATTCCGCGAGATAAACAAAACTCGCCTTGCTAATAAAAAAAAATAAAACAAGTTAATTTTCAGACATTTATGTTTTATTGTTTTGAACAAAAATTTTTTAATGTAAGAACAGTTTACTTTTTGTCTTTTACTTTTCTTTGGCTTAAAGACATACATACACTCTTCTTATGTATTCCTTTTTTCTTCAAACTTTTTTTACACGTTACAAAATTTGATTTATCTCGATGGGACTCGCTCTTCAGAATAATAAATAGATTTTTCTTTCTCCTCTTTCTCTTTCTCAATTCTTTTTCTGTCGCTCTTATTAGCTTTCGTGTGCGTCTCTCAGATTGGAAATAACTTGAGTGCAATCCCCTCACTCACGCAAAAGCTCACATACATATGATCTCACGCAGTTACGCACACCGAGGCGCAATGCCCTCCCGGTGTGTCTGCGAAGTGGCTAGTTACAATATTCGTCGTCTCAGAATGCAGTTGCTACTGTTTTGCGCAAAAAAGATTGAAAAGTTTTTCGCGAAAACCGATATACTTATATTTTTCTTCGCACAAATAGAATCTTCCACAATAACATCCGAATTTTTTGTTCTTTTCTTTGATAATAAAACTATTATTTCTATATTACAATTATTTCACCAAGAAACATTAAAACCTACGTTAGCACATCTTTTTTATGCTCTTTTATTTCTCATTATGTTTTTAAAAAAATGATATAATCGAAAACAACAAAAGTTTTATTTTGCATATTATGTTGCAAGAAAATCACATTAATTGTATATAGTAATTAAAATTTTTTATCATTTGTTTACGTTGGTTTGGCTTTTCTCCTTGTTTTTGTTTCCCTCCGGTTGCGTTAGCTATAGCTAAACTCATCGACTGGAAATAATAATACACGCCAGCGATCTCTCTCTCACCCTCTCGCATTGACCTCTTCCATTCCTCACGCGCAAATGGATCTTTCGCGATCGGCACCTTTTGCGTACGCACGATTTCACGTAGCGACGCACACGCGCTCTGTTGCGTCTCCTGTCGCATAATGATTTTTGCGTGTACACATGTTACAAGCAACCTGCACCGAGATATCGCCGTTTTACGTTTCAAAAATCAATTTAAGAGCCGCATTTATTTACAATCTCCCGAAACCACCATTACTCATAAAAGCTTGTTTTTACGCACTAAAATCCAAAAAAAAAAAAAAAACAACTATTTCAATATATAAGCGAAAATTTGGCGCGAATGTTATAAATAAATATAAGAAGTTGGCAGTCTACGTAAGACACGTTGTGGAACGACAATGCACCTTAATACTGTGGTGTATACATGCGACATGATTTGCGAGAGAACAACCTTGAGGGAAATAAATAGACGAAACACTGACGCGGCCATGAAATTATCTCGAATTAGAGTAGCAGCGTCGTAGCAAACGTGCACGTGTGCGCTAACGTGTGTCGACGTCGCATGGTCAATCTCATAACCTCACGTTCGCATATTCCCCAGTCTCTTTATACGCGCGACATAATGTATACATATATATATTCGCAGGTCGGTCATATGCGTCAATCTGCTGAGCTGCGGTATCACGCCGTGATACGTCAGCGTGACACGTTGCTTATCGCTAGACAGCGATCGACCGCGATGTGACAATAGTGTGGGGTCAATCGGGGTAATTGTCGCAGTGGGGCAACCGTGGCATCGCAATATTCTCTTTGGCACAACGAGAGCAATAACCATAATAATAGTAATCAAACGTAGAAAAATAAGCTCAGCTCAGTTCGTGTTAAAATTATTGCTCGAAAATCGCGGAAACGACTTTCTGACAATTTTATAATTTATAACTCAACAGTTTTGATTGTAAATTAATCAAAACATATATTTCTTTTTTCTTTGAAAAATTAAAGAGCTACTTTTTTTTTAGCTTCGGTGAAAATATTCTGAGATGCGGGAAGCAATTTACGACATAAGATAAAATGATTGAATAATTACTAGAGATGCATGTGCACGCATGTAATGTGTCATTCTTAGATAACGGTTACATTAGTAGTCGATTCCGCGGAGAAAGATCGAGCAAGCGTGGCCGGTCAGATAGTGGAAATGTCACGGGGAATATTGCCGCGGAGAGACGATCGATGAATCAACCTGATGCCACAACCGGCTCTTGTTGGGGGAGAACAGTCACGGTGTGTACATCCTACGTGACCTGCAGCCCTTTGCCGTTGAGATGCGGTTGCCGCTGCAGTTTATTATTGCATCACCGCTCGCTGCTGATGCGCTTCGACTCGTCATCAAATTCGACTTGCAAGAAATATTATGATATATCTTGTATCGCCTTCCGCGTATTGTAACAACGGGGTGTCAAAAAGCCAGAATAAATACACTGACAAAGAGCACATTTAGACGCTCGCGCATGCCAAATGTTCTTTCTTGCGCAAATTCTCTTTGCAATATTTTGCAACTAAAACGACTCTCTTGCGACTATCTATCTCAGTAAAGTGATGGTAATGTCTTGCCATAAAATCATTTATAAATCATCTCGTGAATCATCTTACTTGAAAAAAAAAGGCAATAGCAACTTGTCATTACGTTATTCAATAAACAAAATGCGTATTGTATTCAATTCCGCGTACGTTTGTCTGCTGACATATTTGTCGCGCGTGAAGAACGCATACGAAAGTGCTCGCAGAAATGAATTTTTAAAATCATATCGGCAAGTCTATGTGTCCTAATCTAAACTGAGCGTGTTTGCGTAACGCCGCTCGTTAATTAATTATCGTCGTCTATCGCAGTTCCGAAAATTCATGATTCTGAACGCGTGGATAATTTATCGTTTGCGAGAGGACGCGGCTTGCATCGATAGCGAGAACGAATGAGAGAGAGAGAGAGAAAGTGTATGCGCGATCGATTAATTTCGTAGCGCAAATTAATGAGATCACGTGGGCGTAATTCGTACTCTTCTCTCTTCTCTCTCTCTCTGTATACTGGAGTTACAACTTTGATATTACGGTTGCGCAATGATAAAGGGCATCGACGGGTTACGGTCGCTGAGAGATCCGCGGAGCGATCGTTGAATTTCAAATGAATACGAGATTAAACGAGCCATTAGAAAGCCATCACGTGCTTAATAGCACGTGTATGCTGACGAGTAACGAGGTACCGTGGCATTTCTTTAGAGAGCCAGCGAGACTTATACAGAAGAGTCTCTCTAATGAAAAATCTGAAGAGCATAATTAACAAAAATAAATCGAAAAAATATGTACATGCAAAGTGAGCTTCATACTTGCGAATTTCGATGTGTTGCGATGAATCGTCGCGCGCACGTTTATCGGAGCGCTACGAGCGATTACGCAGCAGCACCCAACGAACGAATGTGAATGACAATGATTATTGAATTGTCAATGGAATGTGCCGATTCGTTCTGCATACGAAATCATAGATCGTCTCGGATCGCCATTGGAATTTTTTTGCACCAATGCGTTTGTACGTGCAAATATGCGCATATTAAACTCAACGACAAATTTATTAATTGCCGCGATCGTTTCCTCTAGAATCTTACATATCTTATCGAAAATGACTCAATCAATGCTATTGAACACCACATGAACAGACATCTTGATTCAAAGACCGCACCGTGAATGGAAACTATGTGGCAATTCATGACTCGACTTGCTTTCGTGGAAGTCATTATTTCGCGGAATAATTCGCGAGGATTCGGCGAATCTCATCTTTACGCGGCGCGTCGCGCGCTATCGTATATCTTTTTCGAGTCCATTCATCGCCAGACACATTGGGTGAGGAACCGTGGCTGCATTTCTAAAGAAACAATTTCAACAGAATTACATTAACGTTTTCTGAATGAATGAATAAAAAACAAACGATGACAATGGCTTTTGGTAACGTGAAACCGGGAATATCCATTTGACTTTACATGCAAAGCAAACAGAAAGTTTTTTAAATACATGTGACAATTTAATCAATGTAAATTAAATATATACTTATATTATTTTAGTCTCTTTTATTTCTTGCGCGGCGATTACATAAAAAGTATGCTACTTAAAAAAAGTGAAATAACTGGGTAAAACTTATAAATTTAAACAAAATACATATTGTATAAAGAACTTACTTCTCTTATTCTTTCGCATATATTTTACGACCTGGGAGTGGAGAGTTGTCGGTAGTAATCACGAGAAGTTGACGATAATGGGAAAAACGGTGCGAATTTAACAGGTGGATATAGCGTGAGTAACTATCATTCGCGGGATTTATTTCGCTCGTGTAACAAATAGCGAATACCATCGAGCGGGCGGCATAGCAATCAGCGTGACGTGACCCAAGCAAAGCCTAATTGACCCAACCTTACATCGACCTGTTGCAAGCGCGTTCGCTATCACAGTCTCGATACAGTCACACGAATGTCACTTCGGGCAAAACGCGCGAGTGATTTATAGCGAAGTTTATTGTCAAAGCCTTTGAATAATTATTTCTATATACTCAGACAATTACGTTAATTACTGCTTCGATCATGCACCGAACGTGATTAATCGTTAATATAAACATAAATGGCGATGGTCGCCGAGCGGAGATTAACTCGCCGACATTTTAGCGATGGTTGCAATATTCGCGACGCGCATCAACGACATTATATAATAATGGCGCATGATAATGACACAACGCCGGCGACGCGTTTCGTTTCCACACGCGCTATCACACAGTCCTTCGAAAATACGTTATCATCGTTGCGGTAACGGGACACGCATGATGTAACTAAATATACGTTAACCTTTGGTCAAGAAACCGTCATTAAAAAATTCCACTTCTTACGTTCCTTCCACGTTTCGTTTTTTTTCGAGCGTGATTCAGATAATTCGAATGTATATTACGCAGCATGTCTGGCGCCAGTCTGTCCGCGTCAACATCTCAGACAACAGTTCAAACTCTCTCTGTGACGAGCTGATATATTATTGCACGTGTAACATATAACGAACTATACGCGAAAATAAAGTTTATGCATACAGATAAATCTATAAGCGGCCTGAAGTCCGTCTGGCGAGGATAAGAGATTATTAAATCGTCGTGATTAATTAATCGCCTTGTAACTTTTACCTCCGTATATTATTCTTCGAAATGCTATTTGAGATTTTAATGCCGCGATAATGCCGCATCCGCATCAATCGGCCGTGATTCTTCCGCGGTGTCGTCACGCACAATTCGTTTTCGCGGAATTCTCAACGATGTTTCGATGTCGTGTAAAGAAAGGCTCTCTGGCGGTCAGTGCCACGATTATATCCAGTTACGGTTCTCGAATCAAACTCGTGCAGCATCTGGCGTGCCTCGTTTCCGCGAACAATGTTACGTGAAGGACGCGACAAACATATGGCGCGATACGCGAGCGGCGCGGATATGCATTTGCACACGCCGACCGATTATTATATCCGCACAAGCCGATACCGGCGATATGCATTTCATTCACAAAGTTCGCGCGTTTCTCGCCTCGCGCATGTGCATCGCGCGATTACGTTCAAATAAAATTTGAACGCGCGATTTATTCGACAGCTGTCGCATCGAAATACAGACGGTGATATTCCGGACAGACGTCGGATTTACGAATAAAACACCACGATCGAGATTTATCGTAGATAGAAATCTATAATAGATTCTCGATCTGAATCTTCGCTAGATTATCGTGCATATGCATCAATGATGAGTGGAAATTTGCACTTCATTTTGAGTCGAATAAATTATAAACGATATGGCTGCTCATCGTACATGCACAATAAATTATTGCTTTGAATTATAGGTTTAATAAGCGAAGT